>JAGKTI010018897.1:0-12672 GCA_018397915.1 Birgus latro | reverse complement strand
CTCTCTCTCTCTCTCTCTCTCTCTCTCTCTCTCTCTCTCTCTCTCTCTCTCTATATATATATATATATTGTTTTCATACAAGTTTACTGTTTTTTGTGAATACACTTGTTTAATGTTCATATTTTGTGTTTTAGTTGCATTCCTGTAATTAGGGGGAATGGTGTGAGCTTCACTGCTCGTATTATTCATTCATTAAGTTAACTTTATAACATGAGCAGAAATTAAAACTTTCAGTTATTGAAAAGCTGTAAAATATCTAAGATTTTACTTCGTGTATCTGGTAGTTACCACTACAATTATCTTTACTCATCTTTAATATTAAAACTTGTACCTAAAATTATTTTTCAGCTTACCAGGAGCGTGAAATACTGTTAGCAGCTCTCGTGATGCTCAAGAAGGGAGTTACACCAGATCTCCCACAACTGCGTACATGGTATTTGAAGGACAAACATCATGGAGCAGGAGAGGAGTACTAACCCTCCTTGTAGTACCCAATTCACTGAAAAGTACAACGATGTAAGATTGTATTTATTTAAAAATTTCCAAAATACCTTTGCTTTTCTATATCCCTCTGATACAGTGCATGGATTAACTGTGATGGTCATACAATAATAAATGGTTTACTATGACATTCACTGAATCTTGACGACTTCCCTGGGTCGAATCTTTAAGGCTTTAACTTCATCACTATGTACTACACGCTATTTTTCTGACAGCGTACAAACAATACCCGCAAGTACACAATGCCTCCGAACTTTGGAAAACTTTGGGACAAAACGTAATGTATTAATGTTACAAACATAACACAATCCACACAACCACCTTACTGCGGCTTTAAAAGAAAAAACAGACAATAGGTAACACAGGTGTGGTCTTTACTATGAACGCTGAGCTAATATTCCAGCCAAGCACGAGCACCATAACAGTATTACCTACTACATCACGAAAGATAAAGGCACATGTGGAGAGGCTGGCTGCTACAGCACAGTACAGTACATGCTAAAAGTTCCATAACTGCGTGAGTAATAACGAATTAACGGCAAAATAACCCACTCCACATACCAAAAAATCCTCCGTGTACAAGGGAACAAATAAGGCTTAGTTCCACTAGAACGGACCAGGAAATGTTACTGTGTTTCTACAAAGACCTCACACAGGGTGATGATTGCATGAATTTTAGGCATCTTGCTCCGGTGAAAGCTCAGTCTCTTGGGCACAAAGGGGGGGGATGATATTCCCGAGTAAGACCTTGATATATAACCCTGCTAGGTGACGGGAGAGCACTACCTCTCCCAGCCGGACAGCTACCCAGGTGGGACGCGAACTCAAAGCCCTTTGGTCTCGAGTCAAGAGGTCTACCACTGAGCCACCCTGCCCCCTACGACAGGGTATATGAGCTACAACAGCGTTGTGGGAAATACTGATTAATGGGTTCCTAACTTAGGTATCAGGCCACATGACACTGATACATGACCCTCAATGAAACAAGCAGAGATTTTTAAGGGTTTCATATGGAAGTGGTCTTGGAGATGAAATATATTAATGCTTGGTAGACAAGGATTTTAATCATCCAACATCTTTACTTTGCTCCTTGTTTGATTCAAGGTCTAGAGATACGTGGTGTGTGTGTGTGTGTGTGTGTGTGTGTAAGCGCGCGCATGCGTGTGATGTGCATTGTGGTGTGAAAAGTGACGTGGACTGTGATTTTATGGTCTGTTGTATATGATCTGTGGTGGTGTGCTCAGACTTTTCATCTTTAGTACCACATTCTAGCATTTAACTAGTGTAATGGTTGAATTAGGTTAACAAATTGGAGTATAATACCACTGAACCATCTCCACAACACAAGGATATGAGATGTTTAGTCTACCCTGTACAACACTGGCCAGACAATACATGATTCTGCATCCCTTTCAAAGACCTCCGTGCGGTGGCACTCACGTAACTGATCTGCTCTACTACCAGTTGTAAAACATGCTCTACTACAGGCTATATGTCCCTCAACTCCCTTACTATTCCTCAAAAAAACAATGGTCAACCTCAGGAAGAGGACAGCTTCAGCCTGCAGTCCAACGGTTTTTTGTACTGATGAACCAAAGGTTGCAGCTACTACTATGCTATCCAGCCGTATCAAACCGACTTCATTCACAAGCATTTATTTGGTGTTGATGTTATGGCCCAAGACTCACCTAAACATGGGACTCAGGTTTTTAGGTGGAAGTTGCTGTTTTCCTGCAGTCAGTGATGTTGCCATATTACCTTGCCAGCATCAGTTTCTACTATACTGTATGCACTGTATAATGCATGGAAACTATGGGATGCCCCAGAGAGGAGTAGTTGCTTAACTGCAGTTGGCATATCTGTTGGGCCAGGTGTGACTGGGAATGAACAGCAACAACTACTTGTATCCGGCATATAGAAAGCTCAGTTATAAGATGGAATATTCTGGGGAATTGAATGTGTTAATACCGGTGTGTGGTCCATTTCACTTGGCAAGCTGTTGATAGTTCTCCCCACTTTTGTACTTCTCTTTCCTTACCTGCGAATCCAACTTCACTTCAAATTTATAGGCCAAAAACAATCAAGAGGATATAACTGAGTAAGGGAACTTTTCCAAAATATTTTTGGCAAAAATCTTAATTTTCCCACATCTTGCACAGCCAAGAGACTTGTTTAGACTCTGATCATTCGTTCGTACCATTTATAAAGGCTTCAACGTGCTTGCATGTGTCAGCCTTGGTCACCTAATGGTGGAACTCCAAACTGTTCGATCTCAGGCAGTCTCCCTATTCAGTCCCCTATCCCTGAGGTCACATTTTATGACATGTAACACTCTATGATGATGCTGTAAATATCAATCCATCTATAACCAGATGCCACAATCCCATAAGGGGTGGCCGTTAGTCTTTGAGTCACTTGTTGACACACAGGGAACACATAAGGGTTGGTTATTTGGTTACAACCCAGCATTGTCAATGGTTTCCTGACTTACAGGATACCATTAGGCTTGTCACTCAATTTAAAGCCACCTGAAAAGGATAGAAGCATAATAAAGAGTAACAGGAAATATGGGAGAAACAGGAAGAGAGGAAAACAGACACGGAAAAAGAATGATAAAGATGAATGAAGAAATAGGCAGCACTACATCCAGTGAGTGGATGATGGTCACCACCACCTACCACCTCTCTTGATCATTAACATTAATTTTAGTAAACATTCAACCTCAACATCAATGGATATAAAATGGGTTAATCAGAGTGTACCGAGTAGTAATTTAATTAAATGGTGATCACTTACCATGACAGGGGACAGAGTGATGTTTGGGTGTCAGGGCAGGAGGTATTTTCAGGGGATGACTCTACCTAGACTCTAGATGTAGGTGAAAAACTATTCTGACAGCATCAAGTAACAAAACTTTGCTGAAATAAGAAAAAGCACACTGTGAGTGATGGCAATGTGGTGAGAGAGAA
The DNA here is from genome assembly GCA_018397915.1 of Birgus latro. Taxonomy (NCBI): domain Eukaryota; kingdom Metazoa; phylum Arthropoda; class Malacostraca; order Decapoda; family Coenobitidae; genus Birgus; species Birgus latro. Next base: position 9,202 of record JAGKTI010018897.1, on the reverse strand, counting down.
AAGGCACGGGGTGAGTGGTGTATGTGTGGAGGGGTAGTTGATCGAGTGTACACAGACCATTTCATGGCCCATAATTTTAGCCATGTTGATTTCTGGCAATTTGTTTTTAAAAGAATTCTACAAAAAGAAAATTTTTTGTTTATTCTAGGTGGGGTGATTTTGTCTACATGGTCTGACATTGCCCAATAAGGGGGTAGTCCACAATGCAAACCAGCATCAAGAGGACACTGTATAGGAGCCACCACACAGACATAAATATTTAAAGAGATTTATGAGACTGGTCACTCTCATTTTAAATGTCAAGACCAACTTGCCTAGCCCCGGGCCCCTACACTCCTCTGTGGGGTGACATAGGATTGGATAATGGATGAAAAAAAAAATAGTAGGCTTTACAATGAATAACAGTATAAAATAGTAACGTAATCTAATACACATACGATCCCTTAGTTCATGTATAATTATATACACAATGATTACAGTGGCACTTTGTCTATTCAATCTTTCTTGGATGATTAAACAGCAGCAATACATTTTATCATAAAGTTATGGAATTCCAAAAGCATTTACTATACCACATGCATTGTAACCTGACAGATTCATAACCTCTTTCAGCTCAGTTGGTGGCCAAGTGTAGTTAGATAAGAGGAATTTGGCTAGTAACCATGGAGACTCATTCCTAACTCAAAACTGACACTCATCAAATTTCACACAACCATAGGAGTGTCACAGTTCTGGCTGGTGAAAACAAACTGACTATTGCAGAATTTACCACATTTCTCTTTTTTAATGAAAGGAAGGAACCAAAAAGCCAAGTTTGGGAACTATAGTTAACAATGGAAATCTAGAACCAATGTTATATTAGGGTTTAGTGATGATTAAAGCGTTGTTACCCTTTTCATATGTTGTTGTACTGATTGGTACACTCCATTTAACTTGGCTCAAATTTTTATCCATTTCCAGCTTGTTTCACACAGATCAGAGGCAGAAAATGAGAATACCACACGTCTACATCCTTTCTATGGCACTGATTTGTGACTAGCACCATATTCTAGAGTTACATTATGACCCAGCTTTCAAGGTTATGAGATAATTTTATGCCAACTTTAAGTGAATGAAAATCATAATCAGGGTAGCATAACAAAGTGCCACTGTGTTACTATGATAAGTGGAATGTATCAAAATATAAACCTTCAATAAACAGTAAATGAACACAAGATACATAAGTAGAATAGGACAGGTATTACAATCTGATTTTTTTCTCCAAAAATACTGGGCACCAATATATAAACAGCGTGCCTTTTAAGACTTCTGGCAACTTCAGGATATCTAACGGTTAATTCCATATAACCAAATTTTAGCGCCTGGTGGTTTAGTGGGTAATTACAGTGCACCAGTTGGACTGAGCCCGTGAAAGTTTATATCCAAGGGGTGGTTGAGGTTTATTGCTCATGTAATGTCACTCAGGGATGAGTGAGGCTGGTCACTCTCATCTTAAACGTCAGGACCAACTTGCCTAGCCCCAGGCTCTTACGCTCCTCATGGGGCAACGCAGGGTTGGATGATGGGTGGATGAAAAAAAAAAAAAGCTGTATGAACATAGGTCTGAGCCTCTATGGGCAAAACCAGTCACCTTAATTTTATCATATGTTTGTATCATCTATAAGGGCTTCAACATGCTTGCATGCAACGACCATGGTTGCCTAATGGTGGCTCTCCACACTGCTTGATCTCTGGCAGCCACCCTGTTCAGTCCCTTATCCCTGAGGTCACACTCTATAAACACATCCCAGGTCCTTTTCAGTCTGCTTCTTGCAACCCTACTCCCGACATTCACATTTCTCACCCTAATAAAGTACAACAATTAACCCATATAGTTGAACTTACACAATTTTTTACTCAAAATTAGGCAAAAAATAACGATTTTCTAAAAAAAAATTTACAGGACACCCTATACTGTATAACAACAGTGAACTGCACTCCATCTGTTAAATTTGTGAGCAACTCTAGCTACAACAAAAAATTAAAAACCTGTCATGGCTATAATGTGATTTTTAAATACGAGTTTCAGTTTTGTTAAAACTTTTACTGTTATAATTTTTTTGGTTATTCCGAAATACTGTACATGCGCTGGTACTGTGCGGGATATGTTAAAGTCATATTTTTGGTGCCAGAATCATTGACATTTTCTAGATATAGTAAGACCTCACTATAACGGACTAATTGGGGCTCAGGCCAGTCCGAAATATGCGATTTTCCGATAAAAGCGACATCCGAACTTATCCCTGCTAATCCGGACTTTTTCCGATATATCAGACATTAGTCCGGATTGCATCAGCAGTTTTCACCACCACTGCAGTATTGTACTGTGTTATACCTTCACTACATTAATCAAATGATATAATAATACTGTACTGTGCACTGAAAAACATGTCTTTTACTTGTCTTATTGTGGTGAACATAGCTGAAGTTGTCAGGCAGTCCGGACTGCTTTCTGGCTATATCGGACTTTTTCCGATATATAGGAGTTTAGTCCAGTAGCACCTCGAGTCCGATAAGAGCGAATTCCGGTCTACTGAAGTCCATTATATCGAGGTTTTACTGTAAATGGAATTGAGGGAGAAAGACAAGGAAAAGCTGTTCTGAATTACAGATAAGAGACATTTCACTGTTTGCCAGATTTTTTAGGACATTATTGAATGATCGGTCATACTAGTATGCACTACATTACAAACTTCCTGGTAATATGAGAGATAATGACTGCTTTATCACTGTACCTATGACACAAAAATTAACTCTCCCTGTCTTATGCATTACAGTGAAACTAATTTTGTGACCAAATCTGCAATGCCATTCCATATAGCAGTGATAAAACAATTCTGTCACATTTACGGCTGCCCAATATTGAACCATCCATCAAACAGCCCAGCACTGCCCCACTGGGAGTGTAGGTGCCTGGGGCTGGGCTTCTTGGTCCAGATGTTTATGATAAGATAGAATAAGTGTTTCCCCATGCAACAGACTCCATCCACCCCTCAGTAACATACCCTTATGGATCACATCTGGTTGGAGAGTTATAATTTACTAGATTACCAGGTACACTTGAAAACTGTATAAGGGCAAGAGGACAAATGCACATGAGTACATAGCATGATGGCCCACCTCTGATATCCCTGTGTGCATCTGAGAGCCATCCCATTGTGGGAAAAGCAGTCAAGTGCTACAAGGATGAAGTTTCAGTCACAATAATATAAATCTTAATCAAGATTTCTTGAAGAAGTCAAGGCCAATTTATTTCACAATACAATGCACAAGCCATAATTAATTAAACTTAGTATAACTGTGCTGAACTGTTTGCTTACAAATATTCTCACTCTATGCTTGCCTAACAACAACCACCTACCAACTTAAAAACTACTGAACCTACCTCTCTACGAGCTTGCTCTCTAACTATCTTAGCTGTCTAACATTCAATCAGTACAGTACGTCCTCATTACATGTACTTTCTTTTAATTATTTTTTCGTTATGATATCCATAATTTGATGATGAATGAATGAGTGAAATGAAAAAAAGCCTATAATTGGTTACAAAATAGCTGCCTAATTAAAGCTCCAGAGTTATATATGAAACTGCTTTTCCAACTTCTCTGATTTTGTGTATCAGCCATATGAGCAGAGCAGCAACATTTAAAAACACATCCCTACCTCGAAGCAATGACTACCTGTACACTGCTTAACTGCTTGTGGCAAGATGTGGTTCACTGAAGTGTGAGCCTTGCTGGGGTGCCATCAACTTCCATTTCAGAGACGTGGAATAAGTGATACTCTCGTTTCACATGTGCAAATAACAGGCCCATCACTAAGAAGATCTGTAAGAGAGAAGTTTATTATGTAATGTAGGGTAGTTGACAAACTAGAGTCTGATAAGTTACTGTAATCCATAAACAACTTCCTAATATGATCAGGTTGGTACAGTAAGTACACTGAGTGTGGTGAAAGCTGGATGGATGACAACCAGATGCTACAGAACAGGGTTATGGACACAGTTCATTTGTTTGTGGTCATCTCTTCAGGGATTATGGGATCTGGCTATAAATATATAGTTAGATACAGTAAACAGATAGACAGAATGACAGACAGAAAGGTATGAAGATATGGTGCAAGCAAAATCAGGATATCAACCAAGTGCCCACTGAACTAAACAGATGCAAAAATAAAATGCTGTGTTGACATATGTTACAGCTAAGTACTTCAGTTACTACATAGTTATTATAAATATTTATATACATCCATCCCTCATCCACTCCTACTATGCCTCAGGAGGAGAGTAGGAGCCTGGGGCTAGGCAAGTTGGTCCTGTCATTTAAGATGAGTTATATATATATATTAAAAAAAAAAATGTTAGTTCTCTCAAAATAGATATGAAGTGTGACTGAATGGTGCTACTCAGTGCAATGAAATAATAATTAAAGGCAGGTGCCATTACTCACAACACAGTACAAACATTCTTTATCCAGATTTTTACCACCTCAGTCAGGAGAAGTCTTTCATTTTATTCTTGCTATTTAAAAAGAATAAGGAAAAAAAATGGTAGTAAGTTAGCAAGACCAAAATATGAAATACATCTATAGCCTGACAACTTACATCCAGTATACTTTCCAAGGTGGGAATTCTGATATTCAGCTCTGGGGAGAAAAGTTGACTGAAAAATGTTAAGTGCTCCAGTACCCTGATGTGGTTGTAGGAGAGAGAGAGAGAGAGAGAGATGCATCAGGGCAGTGGAAAGTAAACAGGCTTAAGAAAAGTGGTTACTACTATGAGCACCCTCATATGAAACTGGTCAATAACATGATGTGCACTGCAAGGGGGGGCTGGATGAAGGTGCATCAATGAAAATATGGTTTTGGGTTCTGGTATGGCAAGAGTTTGAAGAGACAGTAAAAGCAGTGCAAATGGGACTGTTCTGGATTATAAAAGGGTTGCACAGGTAGGATAAGAAACAGAGACTCCATGGAGAACTGGAGTAGCCTAAGGCAGTACACAATATTCATCAAAACATACTAGAATGGATTAACAGGGGTCTATTCATCAAAACATACTACAATTAATTTACTGTACAAGGTATGGGCTAACAGAGAAATTACACAGGAACAGGATGGTGAAAAATATATGAGTGAGTGAATCTGTGCGAGGAAAAAGACATGAAAACACAAGATGTGACTGGATGAAATAGGTAAATGTGTAAGTAATAATACTGACTGAGGCACACCCAGGCTCATCTGGATGTGAACCTGATAGGCTGAGGGCTAAAGCTGCCCTCCTCCTGCAGTCCATCATCTTTTTAGGGAGATAGTGAGGAAGCTGAGGGTGTATAACCAAGCAGCAGAGCCAACTGGTTATATTGGTGCCACCACATGAAGGTGCCCCTCTCCAGCACAAAGTGAATGTGTAAGAAAGCATGGTACAGAAAATAAGGAAAGAAAGGAAATAACGAACAGAAATTGGCAGAAAATGTATGCATGGATATACAAATAACAAGGATGTGGCATTTTCTTAACCTGGTACTGGAGAGTTAAAAAGTGACATGATTTTATACAGTATGCTTTTGTGTAAGAAACTTTAATTCTCATCTCCACTGTGCAAGTATAATGTATGTTTCTTACACAAAAGCATACTGTATAAAATCATGTCAATCAAGTGAAACGATGAGAGAAAGAATGTACCGAATGGTCATTTCACTGGGGACTGGCTTTAACTGCCTTTTCTCTCATGTTTCCCGATCTACTATCTACTGTACTATATCTATCTACAGCCAGATGCCATAACCCTGTATGGGGTGGATGTTTGTCTTTGAGTTAGTTTTTTCACAGGGAGGGGCACTAACCCTCTGCCAACCCATTAACTGACACATAGGAACACATATGGATGGTGGTGGTGGTGGTAGTAGTAGTAGTAGTAGTAGTAGTAGTAGTAGTAGTAGTAGTAGTAGTAGTAGTAGCAGCAGTTCCCTACGCAGTCTGGCCAAACAGCCCCGAGTCCCTCAGGAGGGCCACGGCTGAGACCGGGCTTTCCCACAGAGCTTTAAAGGAGTGTATGTTGTGCTGTTGGTGCAGATAATTGTGTGCAATGCAATCTTCCATAATGTGCTCAATAGTATGTATGGGGTGCTGTGTTGCATCCTGGACAGGTGTCAGTGACGGAGTCATCCAGCCTCTTCTGATAACTAAACAGGGCTGGATGATGCCCACATCTCAGCCTGGCCAGGTGGACCCTGTCCTCACGAGAGAGATATGATTCAGAAGGGTATCAGGAGGCCATGCATGCAGCTGTGTGCTGTCTTTAAGTGACTGAATGGAGCAGCGAATGATCTGAGTATGGATGTGCTTCTGGAAGATGGTGTGAGGCAGGTGAGGGGGGAGAGATGACAGTATTTGTGTAAGATATTGTGTGGTGGGTGTTGTTTTGATGTTCCATGGTATGTGTGGATGTGCTGCCAAGTAGTGTAGTGGATGGTGTGGAGGCTGCGGCAAGAATTTGGGTGCCTCTCATGTCTAGATGATCCTTGACTTTGAGGATTTTGGTTTGTTGGAGTAGGTGGTCTGTAGGTGTAGTAGCTGTGCAGCCTGTGATTATTTTTAGGGACTTATTCTGTATGGTCTGTAGAATGTTGTAGTTTTAGTGAGGTTAGAATCCCATGAAGGGCTTGCATAATTCATCACTGAACATAACATATTGTTTGTATACTGTACTGTGGTGGTGGTTTCTTTGTTATGGCCGAATGCTGTATGGGCAAGTGACCTTAAGGTGTTAAGTCTTGGTGTTAATTTATCTTTAATGTTTGTGAAGTGCTGTTTAAATGACAGTGATGCACGTTACACCAAGGATTTTGGCTGTGTGTGTCTGTGGTACGGGTGTGTTGTTTATGGTGAGGTGTGGAATGTGACTGTGTTCTGCTGTCCAGTTTGTGAGAAGGGTCACTACAGATTTGGCTGGGGCTATTTTGAGCATGTTTGTGGTGAACCATTCATGTAGTGTTTTGAGGTAAGGTTGGAGGATGTGTGTGGCTGTGTTTGCATTTTGGTGTGTAGATGCAAGTGTTATGTCGTCTGCATAGGAAACTACTGTAAGTGTATTTGTGGTGTGTCAGGTGTGGGTATGTTGAGCATGTATAGGTTAAAGAGAGTAGGGAGCAAAACAGATCCCTGGGGGATGCCATTCGTGAAGTTTCTGATGTTCGATGACTGACCGGCAAATGTCTATGTTGAATATTTTGTTTGTGAGGTTGTCGCGGGGGTTGGAATCAAAAGCTTTGCTAAAGTCTAGTGTGACTAGGAGTGTTCTTTGTGGTGGCCTAGCTGAATTGATGTCATCAAAAACTCTCTGTGTAAGGTCTGTAAGAAGCGTGTTTCTGTAGTGGCCTAAAACGATGTTGTGATGGGGCTAAGGGGATGTGAGGTGTAACTAGTTGTAATACAAGTCATTCAGTGACTTTGGAAGGGGTGCAGAGGAGTGTGATGGGGCAGTGTGAGGAGGGTAACATTGGGCCTTTATTGGGTTTGGGGATAATGAAGAAAGTGCCATGCTTCCAGACATTGGGTATTATGCTGTGCAAGTGACTGTAGCTCAATATGTTGGTGAGTGCTTGTGTCCCCTGTGGTCCAAGGTGTTTAAGGTGTATGTTGCTTATGTTGTCTGGGCTACTGGCAGATGAGTGTTTAAGGTTGCTAATGATGTGCATCGTCTGGCAATAAGTGAAAGGTGCGAAAAATGGGTCTGTGGGGAACTGTCTCTTGCGACGAATGACATGTCAGTCGTCGTGAAGGGGGTTCAGATGGCTGACGTGTGAAAAGTGATTGATAAGAGTGTGTGCTTGTTGTTTGTTTGAGGGTATGGTGTCTGTTGTTGTGATGGCAGTGTGTGATTGTGCAGTGTTGTTGTTGGAAAGTGTGATGCTGTTTAGTGTTTTGTAGAATTTGCTGGTGTTTGATTTGTGATCAAGTATTTGGAGATAATTACTCCAATTTAGTGTTTGCTGTTCTGATATTGTTTAACTGAGTGTTAAGTTCTTGTATTTATTATATGGTGTCTTGTGTATGAGGTGTTGTGGAGTGTTGTAGTGTGTCTCATTGCCTGACAAGGACTTGAATTTCTGGTGTGAAGTTGGGGTTGTGTGTCTTTCTGTTGCCTCTAGGGATGTCTTTTGTCTGCATTTTGAATAATTGTATTGAAAGTGTGCACAGTGGTGTTGTCTGTGATGGATGTACTGTTTAAAGTCTCAAAGTGTTGTTCTGTTTCAGTTATGAAGGCCTCCCAGTTGGCTCTCTTATAATTAGTGTATGGGTGTCTGTGGCCAGCTGGGGTGATTCTGGTTTTGGTTGTGATGATGATTGGGAGGGTCAGAGCCAAGGGTTTTGACCACTTTCCAGGATGTTGTGGGAGTGATGTTTGGGGAACAAAAGGTGATGTCTGAGGACGATGAGAGGAAGAGGCCTTGGTGTGGGATATGGGGTATGTTGATGGACATTACTGAGTACGCCTCTGCTTTCTGCCTGTGGGTGACTACACTGAGTGACAAGCCAAATGGTTTCCTGTACACCAGGAAACCATTTACTATGCTGGGTGGTAACCATATAACTAAATTTTGGTGCCTGGTGGTTTAGTGGGTAATTACGGCACTCCAATTGGATTGAGCCAGCAAAGATTTATATCCAAGGAGTGGTTGGGGTTTACTGCTCACGTAATACCACTCAGGGATGAGTGAGACTGGTCACCCTCATCCTAAATGTCAAGATGAACTTGCCTAGCCCAGGGCTCCTACACTCCTCATGGGGCAATGTAGGATTGGATGATGGATGGATGGATGGATTATTTTTAGATATGCTTAAGCTGCTGGAGTGGGATGACTTTATGTGGTGGCACTGAAACCATGCATCTCCACTGCCTGGTTATACTGTACAAACATCCGTCAATTCCCCATCTCCCAAAATCAGGATGGTGGACTGCATAAGGAAGGTAACTTCAGTCTGCAGTCCACTACTACTACTACTACTGCATTTTAAATGAAAGTGTAAATAATCCCAGCCATTGGTTCTACTGCTTAATAATCACTTCAAAAGGTGATGGGATTTACAGTACTCTCTATATGCTAGTGCTTAACAAGGTTAGGTTAGGTTAGTTAGATTTTGTTAACCTTAGGACATTTAAA
>JAGKTI010018896.1:0-17364 GCA_018397915.1 Birgus latro | reverse complement strand
GAAATGCAAGCTTACGCAATTCTAAGCATAAAATACTCTATAAGTATAGGTGTTTAATGTAATGGTTTACAAGTGGGGAACTTTCCAAATCTGACAGATATGAGTGTGAGGCGGCTGTACATGTTGAAAAATTATATGTCGCCTTGTCTTCAGGGACACATCTTTAACCCGTCCAGTCCCGACCGGTTTTTTACCCAGCCTACCTCCAGATCCCGACCGATTTTCGACTTTTTGTTTTTTGGCTGAAACCTGCGGTTTTGGTGAGAAACATCGAAAATTCATAGAGAAATCGCGATCCTGAGGTGAAAAATGTTGATACAGGTGTCACTAAACCTTATGTTTTCCTTCTTTTTCAGGGTACCTGGCTAAAGAAAACTAAATATAGAAGGGTTAACTAATTCAAGCCACTTTAAATTACGTATTTATTTTATTTATTTAGTACAAATTTATGTGTAGTAAAAGTCTATTTTGGTTTTCACACAATAATATAGGCATTTATAAGCATTGTTCACTCACCCAAAACCCCAGTATATGGCACCTTCCTTTACGACATTACCACCTCATCACTTCTGTTTGTTCCTACCTCTAGCCTCTTTGTTTCTTTGTCCTCCACCTCAGGAATCACTTTCACCATGAATTTCATCATTGGAGAGACCGTGGGGCAACAAACCTTTACTGGCCAGGTTTCTGCCTACAGGTGAATTGCCCAGTGCGGGGGGGAGGGTGGAAAGGGGGGGTTAGGTGGGGCCAGGCAGTATCCCCGCTTGACAGCAGGTAGAGGAAGGTCTCCCTCATATGCCTACCAAAAATCACCTGCGAATGTTGAAAAATGTGCACACAATGGCCCTTGCAATTGAGTGACGTACGATGCACGTCACTGGGTCTGCCCGCGGAAAAAAGTAGCGACGTGTATCGTACGTCAGTGGGACTTGACGGTTTAAGTACCAAGGGAAGTTCATCTCTGAGAAAATTAACATAGACATCTTCTGTAAGCCTCTCTTCAAAGATATGAGGTCCAATCAGCTGGTTGTCAGTCATACCGCCCCACACATTAACTGAAAATCGGTGTTGAAAGTTCCGTTCAACTGTTTCCTTCGGATTTTCTTTTGTCCACCAATATGCATTACGAGTATCATGTAATCCACTGCGGGTAAATATGGCTTCATCAGTGTATAAAATGTACTTGCATAGCTGAGGATGATCTGCTAGCCAAGTACAGCAATCAAGTCGTTGAGCAGAATCCCAGAGTTGAAGATGCTAACCTTGTTGCATGTGATATGGGTACAGACCTTCCTGCTTTATTGTCCTCCATACCTTCGCTTGTGGAACACTAAGTCGGGATGAAATTCTTCTTGTACTGATGCTAGGGCTGTGATGTACACTCGGTCCCAAAAGTTCGTTTCCACGTACCACGTATGTTTGTGTCAACAGAGTTGGTAGCACTGTGAAGGGGCGGAGTCAGGGTTATGGAGGGGGAATCTAGACTGGTGTTTCACGTATATTGACCCCACCGCCCAATTACTGTGGCCTTGTGATTCACATGGGTGTGATAAAATGCCATGTTATGTAACGTCATTTAATAATAGCAAATATAGTGTAAACAGCGCTGTGGAGACGGTGCGTGCAATGTCGGTCCGTCTCCTACAATTATTGTGGGAAACCCTGATTCTGAATTAACATTATATATATATATATATATATATATATATATAATGTTAAATTTTTCCAGGGAAAATTTTGATTTTCCAGGGGCGTAATGTCATGAATTTTCTACATTGTGAAATTATAAATTGTAAATCGTGACATCAAGTGATTTTGCGGGAGCGACGAATAGTTCTGAAGTCCATGAAAATTAACCATTCTCTCAACCGTCCACTTGTGTACTTGTATTTGCATAAGATTTTCAAAACTTTCGTCATTCTTTCGCGAGTGATTGTGACATCGAGTGATTTTGCGTGAGCGACGAATAGTTCTGAAGTCCGTGAGAAATAGCCATTCTCTCAACCGTCCACTCGTGTACTTGTATTTGCATCAGATTTTCAAAACTTTCGTCATTCTTTCGCGAGTGATCATGACATCGAGTGATTTTGCGGGAGCGACGAATAGTTCTGAAGTCCGTGAGAATTAGCCATTCTCTCAACCGTCCACTCGTGTACATGTATTTGCATCAGATTTCCAAAACTTTCGTCATTCTTTCACGAGTGATTGTCTTTATGTACAGACAATGCATTTCTCTGAGCGATAATTTCTGAATTATCGCTTGTGCCTCCCTGGCCGTTACTTCGCCGCGCCTCTTTCACACGTCCCTTACGTCGGACACTCAAAAACACAGTCAGTCGTCAAAGCGATAGTCTCAGAGTGTGGTGCGCTGTGCGTAAGCTCGAGCGGGTCTCTTTTCTTAGCGATTTCAGGTCTCAGCTGTTTCAGCGTGAATTCCCGCAGCTTCCACCAGCCTGGTGATCGACTGTATTAGCAACGGTCTCATCCATACCGATTAGTATTTTCTTTTGTTTTTCCTAGACTTAAGGTTTTGGTTATTTAGCTGTTTGTCTGAGTGTTTGAGTGAGTACATTTCCCTTTCTTTGATTTGAATTGATTCATGTAACGTAAATTTATTTTCTTGTATTCAATAAATTTACAGTTCGTTTTCTTGAGCTTTGTTAAATGTAACAGTCGTGTTTGATTTCCCCCCATATTTAGTACACTTTTGCTACTCCACGTTAGCACAACTCCTTTTATTAATCACGACTGGTACTTAGGCCAGCTTTTGGTATTAATATTCTTAAATCCGTTGTGCTAGCTAGGAGTTTGGCTCAGCCAAGATCCTGTTTATTATTATTATTATTATTATTTTGAATGTTAAGGGGAGAAACTAACATTCTCAGAGGCCAACAGTACAATAATACAGCCTACTTGAGCGTTTAGTCTTTGCTGTGTACTCATGAGAAAGTCTATAAATTCTCGACTCTAGAGAATTGGCGAAGTAAGCCAGCATAAAAGTGAAATCGCTACTTGATTTCACGAGTCGATTCTCTCGTGGTAATCGACTCGATAGTTGTTCCTAGCACACATAGCTATACATTGTATACTTTATTATACATATTTCATTTTCCCCCTGACACGGTACACAGGCGGCCTCCAGTCCTAATGGACCCAGGATCGAATCCCGGCTGGAGCAGGGGACAGTGTTAGGATTTCATAAAAGCAGACTCTCCTGATCTACCAGATGACCCGCCGAAATGTTATAAAAATACCCCCGCTAATACCAGTACACCAGTCCTGTATAAGACAGCCCTTGCACGTATTCAATATGAACGATGGGTGTTAGCACCAAAGTGCTGACACGTAGGAGTGTGTTGGAGGACTACTAGGCCTTACAATAGGCCTTGAAAGCCTTTGTCCAGAGTCCGACACGTAAAAAAAAAAAAGTAACAGTTCTGTAGAATGTTCATCCATCATTTTACCTTAGAAAAGAGAGGTTATCAAGGCACAACTAGGTCACACTGGTGACATCACTCCTGTGATACTCAGCACGGGGTCCGGTATCAGCAAAGTATCTCCAGACTACAGCAGATTTGTTTAGTGTCTCAAATGCTATTTAATGAGCCCCACACACATAACCTATAGTGATGTATTAATTAGATAGCCGCACCTGAATTGACAGGATGTGCCAGGGAGGGAGAGCCAAGGGTAACAGGGCCTTCATTTATCGAGTGGGACTTATTATACTGGTGAACGATCAGGCTAGATGTAGGAAGTCTTTATACCCGAGCTTAGTTGTATGCCATACTTGAATGTGCCTATTTAGTACTGCATGGTCAAAGGTGGTAAAAGGATAGTCCCTCGGCCTTAAACCGACTTATAAAATGTATAGTTTGAATCCTTTAATGACTAAACTTCAAACTAAAAGGGCATAATGTTGTCTCTGTCAGACTCGGAAGAAAGGAGATCTGAAATCCCCACTACCAGGTAGTAATAAGCAAGGTAGCTATTCAGTGACTAACAAACATTCCTTTCTTTTAAACCATCAACCAGCTTCCTCTGATTTTAGATCCAATTGGATTAGATGAACGTTGTAGTAATAAAGCAACTCTGAGACAAAAAAAAAAAAAATGCAAAATACCATCAGAGCCGTTGCCTCATGTCTAATAACACCAGACTTAAGTGGGCAAGGAAAAGGGCAGCTAACATTCATAGTGCTTCTGATGAAATGTGCTCCAAAATAAGACAAGCCAGCATAGAAGCCCAAAAGTGTTTCATTAGCGATGAAGAAGCTCCAAAACTTGAACTAAGACAAGCTATGGCAATGGATCTGGACAAAAGCCTGAATCAGTGCGCCCAAATCTAAATGACGGAAAGCTTCTTGCCAGACTGAGTGGCGGGGATATGGTACAAGAGCTTAAATATCATAGATCTTGTTTGATGGCTCTGTACAATAGGGAGAGAGCATATTTTTCAACATTTGAAAAACACGTGAAGGGAGATTTACGAGAAATGGAAATATACCCACTCGTCTTCTCAGAGTTTCTCGCCTATATAGTTGAGACAAAAACAAGCACTGATGGTCCTGTAATATTCCGGCTTGCACATCTTGTTATACTGTACAAGCAACGACTTGAACAGTTCGGGGTATGCACATCTGAATCAGATGTTCACTCGACAAGACTAAAAGAAAAGCTGTTAGCAGATATTCCTGCGCCCGAAGCCGATTAAAGTGGAAGAGATGTTCTTTTGTCCTCGAAGAAAATATTGGCTCAGCCTTGTCACAAGCTTCAAATTATTTAGAAGCTATTACACTCGGCAAAGCCACCAAAGATGTTACGAAGACTTGATTGACCATAAATTCAAATTTGATGGTACATTTTCATAAAGGCTGTGTTGAAGATGCAATTTCACCAGCTCTTCTTCAGTTTCTTTGCATGATTGAATATTGTGTTGATATCAAATTTCAATGAAGACTTGGTGCATCCAAGACAGATTTAGCCATGACATAGCTTCTGCAGTACAACTGCTATGCAAAATACAGAAAGGGGAGTCATAGCAATTCAAGAAATGGTGAGACCCCCTTTCCTGTGTTTATGGGCATGTCTACGTATGGCAAAACTTAAAAAAAAAAAAAAAAAAGGTTCTTGTAGAACTACTTCATGACCATGGGCTCAGCATCCCGTATGAAAGACTGCTTTAAAGTCTCGGCACAACTAGGAGACGTAGCCGTTGGAAGGTACGTACATGGACGAAGGAGTGGTGTGTCTCACTGTTCTTAGAAAAGGACTCTTCACCTCAGTGGCTATGGACAACATAGCCCATACTCTAACAGCAACCACAGCCACCACTTTCCATGGAACAAGCATATCCCTCTTCCAGTACCCGACATCAGAAAATGAAGGTGAAATGCGTGCGCCACTTCTGAGTAAGACTGAATGCAATGGCAGGTGGAAGTGTTATTGTTTTGGTCTATCCTGTACAGATTTATGCAGTTGCATATGTGAAGAGTAGCATCAACAGAGACCCAACAATTCGATGCAAGGATAGTAGTAACACAGCACACTTTTTTTTTTCGTTAAAGCACTACGAATGTAGATGTAAATTGGACATACACCATACATTTTATCCATGATGAACAGTAATGACATTAAAGAAGATTCCAATCGGCTAATTGTTCACAAAATTGACTTCCTTTTGCACCAAAACATATGATTTGACACCCAAGTTGTTAAGATCGGTCATCTATGCCCAGTGATAGTGAAGAAATTGTAATTTAAAACCGAAAATGGTGTAAGTCTTGAAAAAATGGTTACCACATTGAATTTTCGTGTGGCTAATGGGCGTTTTAGTTAAAGTAGGATCAAAGGAGTATACATACTACTTTGATGCATCACAAAGTGCTTGAATTTTCGCTAATCTGCTTGGGTAAACACCAGTCACATTGATCCCAGTAACAAACAGCATTGATGGGAGCAGCAGATTTATTGTTGTCTAGTTTTCTTTAGAATTCGTTTTTAATTTGGTGGATATGAATGATGTTAACTTGCCTTACAAGTTTAGGAGGAAAGAGATAAGATGTTGAAGTATGAGTCAGGTCTTTGCCGTCAGTCCAGGAGGTCACCCGTACAGGTTTATCATTTGGATCGCTGTATGGCAGGAAGGCGTACACGCTACCACTGGAATAATAGTATAATGTTAGAGTAAACAAGCAAAACTGGGCACTGAAATTGAAGGAATACTCTTAGAGAGATTTTAATAAATAAGAAGGTGATTCTTTCAATCTGATGACGTACTTTCCATTATATTCTTGCTATTTCTAGACGATTTATTCAGCTTGGAGACCTTTACAACTACAGGAGATTGAATTAATCTCTATCAGTCTAACCTGGAAACTGCTGAGGTGTCATCGATGACGGTGATGAGTGAGTTGGTGCGTGATAAAGTCTTATGAAAGTGGTGGAGGGTTTGGAGGCGGTGGAGAGGAAGGCGGGTGAAGGCGAGCAGCCTTGTTGTCTGGACCAGCAGGAGATGGCTTTTGAAGGAGGACTCAGCGAAGGCGGCGAGGAAGGTTGGATCGTCGCTCACCACCACCACAGACACACACCACAACACATCACGCAGCTGGAGATATAGATAATAATTCAGATTTGGCCAATATTGATTTAACATCTTTGCTACCATGACACCCTTTCTGTTAGTTTTCTTCTACAGGTTACTACCGATGATTTTCGAGGTTGACCATTCCTCTATTTTGGCAGTAATAATAATAAGGAAGATTAGAGCGCGGAAATTATATCACCTGCCGAACAGGGTAATACTCGTAGCGGGTGGAAAGGTGGTGAGATAGGGAAGGAGGGGGGGGGGGAGGAGCAGGGGCAATAGGAGGCAGTTCACGCTAGGCTCTTAAACCTATTTCTCTATCTCCACCGCAGTACATGCATTATTCCACGAAATACATGCTTTTAAAATAAAAAAAAATTGGTATGACATGTATTCTAAATTCAAAGCCAGCGGCATTTGTTGCCTGCATTTATACTATAATGTAACGTGTTCTCAAGTTTTTCAGGTTTATTTTCCATATTTATTTCCAGCCTGTCTATTGCATTCAACCTCGTAAACATACCTACATCTTGCATACGCTTAGTGGTCTTCGTCAGGCTTTACAGTGCTCTACCGCTAATCCTGACCACCTCGGAAGACTTGGTACTTATGGTCTTTCCTACCTCTATTTATCTCCTGACACTGGGGATGTGTTGCCATATGGGAATTAGTTATTGGTTATTGATTACTGTCAGACAGTATAGGGAGACAGCTGGTACCATCTCTCTTACATGAGTTAAATAGCATGCATGGGCTCTGAATGCAGTACATATGAGCTGCTTTGACACAGTGCCATATAATAACCGAAACATGAGACTATATTCTTATCGAACCTGGTTCACAAAACTCCGCACTAATGGTTATTAACCATAGCAGAGCCCTGTTTTGGCGATAATCTGTTTTTCTTGCCCTTCGTCATGGAAACTACACAGGAAATGCGGGGGGACCTACTGTCACCCTTTACATTCGTGAAATTCCCCGGTGGGTCGGTGTCCATTGAAATTTTAACAAGACGGGTTGGTAGCCAGTTATTAATTAATCTAGGCTATTGCTGAAACAAAAGTCCAAACTTGCACAGGTTCTGTAAAACATTACACATACCATATATTTTTCTGTTGTTTATCATAATAAAATATTTTTATGTGAGTTATTTAATAAATTTATACACAATATTACTTGGATGATTCCCGAATGTAACAGAAATTATGACTATAAAACAATGTATGGCATACACATCACTACCAACCTCCGGCCCTACTGTAGAAGCACTCATATCCCAAAGTTTATCATCCAGTCTCATATCACTTCCCACAAAATATGCACAAACATGTGTGAGCTACTGCACCTGCACCAATTTACCGTTGATCACATACATTCCACATTTCTGCCACAAAATGTGTTTATCCTTTGACCCTTTAAAACGTCATCTTTTTAAATGCTACGAACTTTCCAAAACAAAGTAGCATCGTTCTTGTTGATACCTTGCCAAAACCACTCGGGCAAACAATACCCGCTTCGTTTTGACTCACATAGCTGAGTTTCTCTTTCCTCCACTGATAAAGTTCTACATTTCGGTCAAACCTTGGTCTGTCAATCAACTTTACTAGTAGTCTTTCACCTTATATTTGATGATTTTTACTTGCCCTTGCATACTGTATATTAACGTTTCCTCAAAGGATATACCACTGTGGTAGGGATCGAACTGCTGTTCTCAAGATTTGTGCTTATGATTCAACCCGATCTCAGCAGGCTCTTTCGCATCTCAAATATAACATTTTATTATTACTGGAAGACAGCGCTCATTCAGACTGCCTATATAACTTTTCCCAGTCATTTAACTCTCAGCCAGTTACTTTAATATCTTGCATTTGAGCAGTATTTTTAGTTTATTCTGTACGATAATATTCTCACATATCTTTCTCTTCATAATATTTTCACTGAACTCAAGGACTTCAGTCACAGGTGTTCTGCTATTTCTTTCAGATTCCTGGACCACATTCTCTACAGATTTGGATAAATTCTTTGTTTCTACGGTAGATATCTCAAAGGCCTTAGACAGAATCTGACATTTTTAATAATGCCCTTTTTACGACTTTTTACTTGACAAAATCTCAGTTACACAAAATGAAGTTAAATGCCATTGTTGGTAATGGTGCTCACAGCTATAATCAAGACTTCATTAATATCGAATTTATACGTTAATGAAACAGAAAGTTTCCAACTTTAAGCAGTTTGCAGGACAAAGCACATAACTGGCCCCAAGTGACTTAAAGTTCAGTCTTACCCGTTTTGCATCCAGAGCATGACTCCAAAAAAGGAATTTCTCTGTCTCGTTGGTGCTATAACTTGCGATGGTGCTCCTGAACAGTCCTAAGCCCCATGGTGCTGGGATCTCGTCTATTGCCTGTAGAATATATTATACTTTGTCAATGAATAAACTGATGCATATTTCACCAGTGATATACAGATATCTTTGCCTATGCACCACTCTAAAATAATATTACATATTATTTTTTTAATTAATTAAGTGACTTTTCCATACTCCGAGACGTAAAGGTTAGCAGGGACAGGCAACTTTTTTTTTTTTTTATTCTGAGTCCGACTCTGGGCATAGGCTTCTCAGCCTGCTATCAAGGCCCAGCAGTCCTCCTGCATACCATACACCTCTGCATGTCACCACTTCGGCGCTAACACCCACCGTCCATATTGAATACATGCTAGGGCTGTCTCCATACGGGACTGGTGTATTAGTATTAGCGGGGGCATTTTTACGACATGTCGAGGGGTCTTCTGGTAGATAATTAAAGCCTGATTTAATGAAATTCAAATCCTTAAACTGTTCCCTGCCCCAGCGGGGATTTGAACCTTTGTCAGTTGGGACTGCAGGCCACCTCTCTACTTGCTGCAGTAGCATTATTTTTTAGAGTCAATTCACTGCCACTGACGCCTATGCATGACTGTCACTGGCCATTTGCATTACCATAAATTTAACATTCATTTCAGGCTTTGGGAAGATCAGTATATCGAATGCCTTATGCATACAAGACAATATCAGATGAAAAAGAGACAACGACAAAAACTGAATAATCAGAATATGGGGAGGGATCAGGAAGGAATGACTTCATAGCATACTCAAATTCTTAGTGGCTATTTTGCAGTCCTTGATTGATCTATCGGAGCACATAAGATAACACGGCACCAAGACTAATTTTTTTTGTTTATATTTTTTTTTAATGCAAGGAAGAAGGAACCAAAGGCCATGGGTCCGTATACTGTTCCTTCCAAGAAAAAACAAAAACAATACAAAAGAGAGACAAATTCAAGATCCATTCATTTCGAGATGCCTGGACACACTGCGTTTGAAAGACTGGAGATCATAGAAAGTAGGGAATACAGACAGAGGAAGACAGTTCCAGAGATGACCAGTGTAGAAAAGATAAAGGAATAATTATTATCGCTGCCCAACAGCTCAGCACATCATAACAAGTAGTGAATGGGCGGCATACGAGGGTTTCCCAAAAGTTCCCAAAGTCTGAGACTAGAGAAGGAAAAAACCTTAGGTTAAGTCCTAATCACCAGTCTCCTTCAAAGTAGTCTCCTTGGGCGTGCAAACATCGATCCCAGCGCTTCTCCCACGATCAGAACGTGTTCTGGAAGATCTTGAGCATCAGCTTGTTCAGGACCTTCTGCAATTCCTCCTGGATGTACTCAGTGGTGTTAAACTTTAGTCCTTTCAGCAGGATTATAATTTTCGGAATGAGGAAAAAAATAACATGGGGCCAAATTTAGTGGATATGGGGGGTGGGAGACAAATGGCATGTGTACGGGGGGTGGGGGACAACTAGCATGTCTTTTTATGCCGAAAACAGCTGAACAATAAGGGCTGTGTGCCCGAGCACATTGTCATGGTGAAGCACCCAATTTTTTTGTATGCCACTTGTCTAAACGTTTTCGTCTCACGTCCGTCCGGAGCCATCTCAAAACGTCACAGTAGAACTATGCACTGATGGTCTGTCCTTGAGGCACAAATTCCTTGTGAACAATGCCCTCCACGTCGAGGAAAGTGATGAGCATTGACTTCACATTGCTCTTGACCTGACGAGTCTTCTTTGGTTGGGACAAGTCAGGCTCTTCCACTGAAATGATTTTTGTTTGGTTTCCGGGCTGTACCCGTAAACCCAGCTTTCATCATCAGTAATGACACTTGAGAGCAGGTTAGGGTCATTCTGGCCATTTTCTTGAGCTCCGCATAGACCTCCACGTGATGCTGCTTTTGCTCATTAGTGAGGAGCCTCGGGACAAAGTTGGCTGCGATTCATCTCATGTCAAGGTTGTCAAACAAATTGCATTGGTAAGTTTAATACGATAGACTAACAATGCCACAAACATCGCAGATTGTCCTCCTGTGATCTTCGAGGATGGTTGCACGAACTTTCGCCAAACTGTCAGTAGCTGAATTGATGGAAGGATAACCAGAACATGCATCATCATCTGTTGATGCCGGTCTGTTTCTAAAATGCTTAAACCAGTCCTATTTTTGTGTAACCCCAAAAGCATTGTTACAAAATTGTTGTTTTAACATTTTATGAGTTTCTGCCACGTTTTCCCCGACTTTTACATAAAATTTCATACACACGCACTGCTTTCTCACATCCTTCACTTTTTAAATAACAGCATTCAGAAACTAACCGAAACATAATGATAAAAACCCACACACATGCACTGAATGCATCCCCCCTGCTCATCGCCACTTGACACATTGACAAACAATGGGTGCATGCACTGGTACCTACCATCCACACACCATATGACAAGCGGTTTCCACCCTGCTTTCAGACTTCGGGAATTTTTGGGTAGCACCACGTAAATGAAATTCGAGGCGAAGCACTGGAAAAACAGAAGTTGTGCAAAGGCAGACCAAACTTAAAAGCCGGTGTCAGTTCTGTCAGCTGCAATGAATATGCATATGACATTTGGTATGATACCATTTTGCAGAAATTCTGCCAGGAGGAAAGACAAGAACCTGAGGTAAAAGCTGGCAAAGTTTCCACTACATAGTCCTTTACAACGAACCATCTGTTGATCCGGAAGATAATAATGAAAAGAATTATTCGGAAGAATCCTTCAACTAAAATGCCACAAAAATACTAAAAGTACAAGAGATCACCATATGCTGTTGATACATATTTGAATGGAACTGATCACATATCTGGGAAATGCATTAAGAGTTTGCAGGCTCCCACCAAAAAAAAATAATAATAATAATAAATTAATTAATTAATTAAGGTAAAAGACAAAGATAAAATGTTGTCTAGGCTAGGCCTTAACACATTTACGTCGTATTTTATGGACAACATGATTACTTAATAAGGAGTACTGTAGACTATAGCACCAGTTGAACAGGGTGGTACTCTCTCTCAAGGTGAATGGCAAACTGATGATAGGGAGAACTGCCGCTCCCATTTCACAAACTCTCAGGACCTGTTCCTGACCATCTCTCATTCAGTGTTTTCATTAGCACAGAGAGTAGGCCAGCATACTATCATAATACCTCTACCTCCAACTGTCTGCTCCACACTTCATGTACATAGATATCACACCATCTGTTTCCACACCCTCTTAGCAATGGCCACTGCAGTTTTATCAGCAAATTCAGTGGTACCTCATGTTGTCACCAGTGGCAGGGTAGAGCTGGTGGCACAGGGCCCTCCTGGTAGCAGTCTTATCACCTTAACCTGTCGTATCACTCCAGTAATGTCTGAGGATCTTCCCAAGAATCAGCAGCTGTAGCACGTTCATTTTATCTGGATCGATTCTTGTTTCCATGGCCATCTGAGTATGCCTTGTACATTACATGGGTTATTGCCTTACGCATGGAAACGTATATTCCTTTTTCATATCCAGTGACTAGTGTAAAAACAAACCGGTTTAATCACGATTGTTCTAATGCTGTCCACAACAAGGACAAAGCCTACAAAAGGTACAGGAGCCAACCCATCCTTGAAATTCATCTCTTTTATTTTTCTGCTCGGAATTGTGCTAAGTCTGTTCTTTGCCCTGCTAAAAATAATTTCATTCATGCTAAATGCTCTGTACTTTCCAACTCAAAATTTTCCCACTCCTTCTGGCACCTTGCCAAAAACTTACTAACAACTTTACCTCATCATCCTTCCCCCCTCTTTTCCACTCTGATGACTCTGTAGCTATTTCTTCTACTGATAAATAAGATTTTTTTGCTTAGAATTTCTCCTCCAGTTCTATCTTAGTCGATTCTGGTGCTGTTCCTCAATCACTTACCTCCTCTGACTTTCTCATGGCTGACATCAAAATGTCTTCAACTGCTGTACTTTCTTCCATCACTGGCCTAAATACTAACAAGGAACATGGCGTGATGGGGTTCCTCCTGTTTTCTTCAAGAACTGTGTTTCTGTCCTTACACCCTGCCAAGGTAAACTCTTTCGTCTTTGTCAGCTTGTAACTTTCCTTCTTGCTGGAAGCCTGCAGTCATTCAGCCTTTCCCAAAAAGGAGTGACCATTCCCAGTCCTCATAATATCGCCCAAGTGATTTAACATCCTGTATTTCAAAAGTTTTTGAGCCTATTCTTAACAAAGAATTTTTGAGGCAACTTTCCAATCACAACCTTCTTTCCGATCGTCAGTATGGGTTCCGCCAGGGATGCTCCACTGGCGAACTTCCCCCCTACGTTTCAGACTCCTGCTCATCCTCCTTTTGGGACTCAGCGAAAGCTTTGGCATTGCACTCAATATCTCAAAGGCTTTCAGTAGAGTTTGACATAAATCTCTAACTTCCATGCTGCCTTCATACAGTTTCTATCCCTCTACTTGTGCCTTCCTCTCTAGCTATTTTTCTGGTCGTTCTATAGCTGCTGTTGTAGACGGCCATCGTTCTTCTAGAATTATCAACAGTGGTGTTCCCCAAGGCTCTGTCCCATCACCAAGTCTCTTCCTTCTATTCATCATTGACCGTCTATGTTCTTACACTGATGACTCCACCCTTCACCTTTCCATTTGTTTCCTGCAGCTTCCATCATGGTAGTCCCTTCAACAACAAGGAGTTAGGCTATGGCACACCTAATGTCTAAGATAGCTCAGTCTCTGATTGGGGTAAAAATAATCTTGCTGTTTATAATGCATCAGAAACTCAGTTCTTACATCTTTCTGCCCGAAAGAATATTCTGCAAGAGTATCTGCTAATTTTTAACACTGTCCAACTTAATTCTGCATCATCTTTCAACATACTTGGGGTTTCATTCTCTCGGGTTTATCTTAGAAAGATCACAATACCTCTCCTGTAAAATTAACTCTGAAGAGATTATGGGGGCTTAGCCGCCTTTGTACCTTCGTTTTCCCTGCACAGTTGTTGACTACACGCGGGTTTTATTCACCCCTAGGTAGAATACGACTCACATGTGTGGGGAGGCTCCCCACATACAGCTCTTCTCAACAAGGTGGAGTCAAAGGTTTTTCGTCTTATTAACTCTCCTCCTCTTACTGGCTCCCTAAAACCTGTCTCTTCATCACGTGCTGTTGCATCTTTATCTCTTTTCTATCACTGCTTCAGTGGTCACTGCTCCTCTGAACTGTCTGCTTGCATAATTCCACCACTACGACGGATGCATAGCATCCATCTTGTGGCAAACTGTCATCCCTTTTCTCTCAAACACTCTAATACAAGAGTTGACCATTACTCCTAGTCCCTCATGTATGGGACTGGTCATCTCCTGAACTGTCTCCCTCTGTCCGTATTTCGTACTGTCTGTGATTCCAGTCTTTCAAATACAGTGTGTCCAGGCATCATGAAATTAACGGATCTTAAATTTGGCTCTCTGCTATCTTGTCTTTGTTTTTGTTTTTTCTTGGAGGAAACATTCTTTCAGACTCCTGGCCTTGGGTTCCATCTTCCTTGCATTATATAAAAAAAATCAAGCGACTGTGCCGACAACGATTATTCCAAACACTGATACTCGTCAGCATTGACGTGCTGGTTCGTCCTTGTATTTTACTACCGTAACATCCGTGGTCTTAGTATCAGTCTTAATCTGGCCACTTTATCCTCGAATCTCTATCTCATCTAGCCCTGTTCCTCATAGATACCCAAATCACTCAGCCTACTGACTCCTCCCAATTTAGTTTTCCTGGTTACCATCTCACAAACTTTTGTGACAAGAGTTGCACCTGTTATATCAAATCTGAATATGTTGCTGACACAATTTTGAACTTCCCTTAAGCTAACTTTGATTATTCATAATACAGACTTGATCGCGTAAATATTACCAAATTTATCTGTACAGACTATCATTCTCTCAGTGCTTATTCCAGAACCCAGCATATTTGACTCCATATCAAAAAAATTGACCAGACTTAACCCCACTCTTACCGCTGAAATAACCATTTTGGGTGATTTTAACATCAGTAATATAGAATGGTTATTGCACTCTGCCAGGACTGACGATACTGGTGTAGAATGTGAGCTGTTTGCAAAATCATTAATCTCACGCAATTGGTAAAACAACCAACCAGAAGCCTAGATAATGCTGACCATAACACCTATCTCTTAAACCTATTCCTGACAAATGTCCCAGAGCAATACAGGATAGAGGTATTGTCACCACTTAGATCTTCCGACTACAATCTCGTCAAAGCTTCATGAGTCAGTTGCGCCAAACATCCCCGTTCTGAACAAGTCACAGTGAGCAGATGGCACTTCAGTAGGGCAGACTGGGATGCATTTAGAAATTATCTAGTTTACATTTCTCCTCCTGATATCAGTTCTACCCAGTCCCACATTAATGACACTATACAAGCTGGTATGGAATTATTTATACCCAGTCAACAGTATACTAAAAGATCAGCCTCCCCAAAATGGTTTGACTGCAATTGTGCCAGAGTAGCGACCCAAAAGTCCTCAGTGTATAACTTTTACTTAAAAAAAAAAAAATCTGAATCCCTCAGTCAGGTTGAAATTGCGAGAAACCATGCAAAAGCAGTAACAAATCTCGCTAAATAAAACATTCTTCAAAACCAAACATCCACACTATTGAATAATTTTACAGACAGAAGAAGGATGTGGTCAACTTTTGATTCTTTCATTGAAGACTTTAACGAGTCATCACCCATTCAACTAAAATTTTCAGATGGAAATATTATAAATGACCAACGTGGAAAAAGAAGACATTATTGCCAGTACGTTTACCACAAATTCTACCTTAAAGGAAGTCATTGAGATTGTCCCTGTCCTAGAACTCGACTCTCCCAAACTTGTTGCAGTTCAGATTCAGACTAGGTATGTAATCTAGATACGTAAAATCCACCCTAGAGTATTAACTATCCATCAAAGCTCCAGGTCCAGATGGATTTTCCCCAATCTTTCTGATAAAGTGTTCTCTCAATCTTGGTCATGTCCTACTTAAATTATTTAGACTATGCATAGGTACATTTTCATTCCCTACTTCTTGGAAAGAAACCAATATCCACCCAGTCATGTAGAAAAGAAGTTCCCCTGACCAGTCTGATTACAGACCAAGAGCTATCCCATGATTATTTGAGGCTGAAATTAATATCCACACTTTTAAACATCTTGAATCGAAGAACATAATTAGTGACAGACAGTATGGTTTTCGCCAGGAAAGATCCACTGGTGATGTATTTAATCCATTCCCTCATACCATGTATCAGTCAACTGACCAACATGGATAAACCCATGCAGTCGCCCTTGATACTTCTAAAGCTTTTGACAGGGTGTTGGACCATTTCCTGCTGTCCAAACTCTCTTGCTATGGCCTATCACCTTTTATTCTACAGATTTCATCATATCTCAGCGACAGAGAAATAATACTAAAAGTAAATGATGTATATTCCAATTTCCACACATTTAATGCAGGCGTCCTACAAGAATCAGTCCTGGCTCTAGTCCTATTCCAAATTTATATTAATGATCTCTTATCTATCACCTATAATCCCATTCACTCATATGCAGATGACTGAACAGTTCACAGTTCCTTTTCACTTAACCACGCATTCACAATGTTTAACATTTCTAACTCGCAACTCAGTGCAACAGTCAACAGTCTTCATAAATCAAGACTTATCTAAGATCACTGAATGGGGACAAAATAACGTTATCCCATGTCACGCATGGAAAAACAAATATATATTCTTTACAAATAGATAGATTTTACCTGTTTCCCATATTTCTTTCACTGCTGCTAATAGTCCTATCTCTAAAAGTATTGAAATTATCAGTGTTTCATTAAACAATGCCCTTAGCTTGACCTCTCATGTTAGATTACGTCCTAAAACCGCTTGAAACAAACTTGGATTACTGATGAGCAGTTAGCTTTAATTTACATGAGTCATGTGAGCTCTCAGCTGGAATATGGCTCACCCTTGTGGGGTGGATGTGGAGAGGTTGCACTAGAACAACAAGAAAAAAAAATCAGAACACAGCTGTAAGAATTGTTAACCTCTCCATGGCCGTGCCTCTGGAAACTGAAGGGCCACCATGGCCAGTGTCGAGATCATTTTTTGAAGTACATCATTTTTTTTTCTTTACCAAATTGAAGAAAAACATCTGGCGCACCTGGCTATGCAATTCTTAGTTTCGACAGCCCATCCTGAGGTACGCAATGAAGCGCAGAAAATTTCTCCAATTGACCACTACACGCCAGTGAAAACTAAACAGAAAAGCGACGAATCATCCATTAAACGATATTCCTATTTTCACCTCCTTAAAATTCCAGTGTTTCTGAAATAGTTTGC
>JAGKTI010018895.1:0-17364 GCA_018397915.1 Birgus latro | reverse complement strand
GATTAACACAAGAATATGGTGATAATGGTGAAGTGCTATGGAAAGGATGCGGAGCTACAGAATTGTCTTATTCTGCCACTGAGCTACATACAGTAAGCTCCAAAAGGGCAATGATCTGGCCCAAATTAAGGTAAAAGGAGTATAGTAAAACACTTTGCATGTGAAACACCTTAAGGAGCTACAGTAAAATGCCACATGAAAATGGCTAGAGTGAAGCACCCTGCGAGCAAAAATCCTCAAGAAGCTAAAGCAAATTATCGCATGAAGCTTCATCATTTCAGAACACCTTGCGTGTGAAAATCCTTAGGACGTGACTGACTGACCGGCGGCCCCCAGCGATACTCCAGCATCTAAAAATGGAAATGGATGAGGCATGTAGTTAGAAGTTAAGGTAACAGGTAAATTAAAAGACTTACTGACTAGACTCCATGAAACTGTAAGCATAACAAGATTAGATCAAATACCAGGTGGAGATTTGATAAAAATAAGATAAGGTCAGATAAGTACAAGTGTACAGGAATAATATGACTGAGGTTGGTATAGTCCCATGAGTCACGGAGAAGGTTGGGAGAGGACTTTATTCGGCAGTGGAATTCAGATGATTGATGATGATGATAGGAGCAACCTTTAAAATGTTTGATGTTTTGGGGTGGCACTCAAAGGTGTGTGTGTGATAAGGGAGGGGGTGCTACCCTCGCCTGCTCCTTGGCTTGGGAAAAAATAAAAACTGAAATATGGGCAAAGAATGTTTTAGACTTTTTTCTTCTATTAGCAACATAGCAACATTTACGTTTGGAGAATGATATTGTACTGAATGTGTGTGAGGGAATACAAATCTAAAAAGGCATATTTGTACCATAGGAAGTACATGTACGAATTGCATCTATTGACAGCTTTGGGAGAGGTTTCATCCCCAGGAACCGTCCTTAAATGCGCCTCATTCTCCATCAGTCAAAGCCTAAGTGTCTTTATTTAACGTTATGTTGTTGGTAATTAAAATCAGTTTCCTTGTTTTTGTCAGTAGGTATAAAAATCTGTTGTCGAGACTATTACTATGTGCGTGCGTGAGCACGTGTGTGTTGTGTGTGTGTTTATAGACTACTCTTTTTTATGAAAATATTTTACCGTGTCTTGACTGGAATCGAACGTGAACGCATCTGCTGGCTACGTCAACCAGTGAATGACATGCTTAATAACACCTTATTTACAGGCAAGCTTTCCCCGGTGGGATATAGAAGTCCTGGAAAGATTCACTTGTCTTGGTAGTGTTGTCCATAACAACGGTAGATCAGACAGTGAGATCCCTCGTCACACTGGTCTGGCATACGGGGTTATGGATTCACTCTTAACTCTCACCCTTATATAGACTATAATTATGGAGCAGTTAAACGAAACTATTATGATTTGGGGGAAATGACAAACGTCCAGCATCTAAAAATGGAAATGGATGAGGCATGTAGTTAGAAGTTAAGGTAACAGGTAAATTAAAAGACTTACTGACTAGACTCCATGAAACTGTAAGCATAACAAGATTAGATCAAATACCAGGTGGAGATTTGATAAAAATGAGATAAGGAAGGCAATGATTGACTATGTGTGTGTGGATGAAAGGATGAGAAGATGTGTAATGGATGCAAGAGTATATAGAGGTTGGGGAGTGGACTTTCTGACCACCACTTGGTGGTGGCCAGAATCAGAGTCCAAACAAGATGGAGGAAGAGAAGAAGGGAAGGACAGGAGGAAGTATTTGTCACAAGGAGGGTAGAAAAGTTACAAGAGGATGGAATAAAGGCTGAATATAAAAGGGAAGTGGAGGAGCGATTGGGTAAATATAGATTGGAGCAGATGGGGGACGTGGAAGGTGTGTGCAAGGTATTCACAGAAGAAATCTGTGCAGCATGTGAGGCGGTGTGTGGGGTGAAGAGAAGACGAAAGGGGGTTCAGGGAACAGCATGGTGGACTGAAGAGGTGAGAGAGGCTGTGGTACAAAAGAAGAAAGCATATAATGAGTGGATGAGGAACAGGGGCGACGAAGAAGCTGAGAGACGGACGGGAGAGTTATATGTAGTGAGGAGGAGAGAGGTGAAAAGATTAGTAAGAGAGAGTAAGAAGAGAGTGGATGAGGAATTTGGAAGGAATTTGAGTGCAAAGTGGAGGGAATGTAAGAAAATGTTCTGGAAGGAGGTAAAGAGAGCTAGACAGGGTGCCAACGAAGGCAGTGGGGGTGTGAAAGATAAAAATGGTAGATTACTAGTGGAGAAGGGAGAAAAAGTAAACAGATGGAGAGAACACTTCAATGAACTGTTGAACATAGAGAATGAAAGTAATGCAAGTATAAGTGGCTGGGGAATGGCAGGGAGAAGGAGGGTTGTGAGAAGAGAGGAAGAAATCAGTAGGATGGAAGTGGTGGAAGCAATGAAGAAAGTTAAAATGGGGAAAGCCCCAGGAATTGATGGAGTGTGTGGTGAAATGCTGAAGCATGGGGGAGAGATAGTAATAGAATGGATGTGGAAGGTGTGCAGATTGGCTTGGGAGGAGGGTAGAGTCCCGGAGGATTGGAAGTCAGGTATAATTATTCCTCTGTACAAAGGAAAAGGGGAAAAAGCAGTGTGTGGTAATCATAGGGGCATTTGCCTTCTCAGTGTAATAGGAAAAGTGTATGGTAGGATACTTATTGACTGAGTTAGGGAAATAACTGAGGAATTAGTTTGAGAAGAACAAGGAGGTTTTAGGAAGGGAAGAGGTTGTGTAGACCAGATATTCATTCTTAGATCCTTAGTGGAAAAGTTTCTAGAGAAGGGCAAGAAGTTGTATGCAGCCTTTATGGATCTGGAGAAAGCATATGACAGGGTGGATAGACAAGGTTTGTGGAAGGTATTAAGAATATATGGAGTGGATGGGAAGTTGTTGAAGGCAGTGAAGAGTATGTATGAGGGTGCTAAGGCTGCAGTGCGTGTGGATGGCAAACTGAGTTAATCTTTCCATTTGAAGGTTGGATTGAAACAAGGATGTGTCATGTCTCCATGGTTGTTCAATCTGTACATGGATGGGGTTATAAAAGAGATACAAGGTCGGGCAGTGGATGTTGGAGCGGCCCTAGTGAGAGAGGGCAGTGTTTGGAAACTCCCTGTATTGTTGTTTGCAGATGATACTGTGTTGTTGAGCGAAGATGAAGGGGAGCTGCAAGGCTTGGTTGATGAGTTTGGGAGAGTGTGTAAGAAACGGAATCTAAAGGTGAATGTAGGGAAGAGTAAAGTGATGGTCTTCGAGAGAAATGAAGCCAGTGAATTTACAGTGAGATTGGATGGGAAGGATATGGAGAATGTGAGTGAATTTAAGTACTTGGGTAGTGTGATGAGTAAGGATGGAAGTCTGGAGGGTGAAGTGCTCGAAAGGGTGCAGCAGGGAAGGAAGGTTGCCGGTTCGTTGAAAGCAGTGATAAGAAACAGGGAGGTGAGCATGGAAGTGAAAAAGTTGTTACATGACAGTATTGTGATACCAACTCTGACATATGGAAGTGAAGCTTGGACCCTGTTGGAAGGACAGAAGTCAAGAGTGAGAGCAGTGGAAATGAGTTATTTGAGAGGAGCATGTGGAGTCACATGGAGAGACAGACTAACAAATGAGGAAGTGAAGGAGCGTTGTGGTGTGGTTGAGGACGTGATGGGAAGCGTTAGGAGAAACACGTTAAGGTGGTTTGGGCATGTGGAGAGGATGGAGAGTGAAAGATTGACGAGGAGAGTGTATGTGAGTGAGGTGGAGGGGGCAAGAGGGAGGGGGAGGCCGAGGATGAGATGGAGGGATGGAGTGGAGAGGTATATGAGAGAGGGGGGTGTGAGTTGGGAGCGTGGTAGTGAAATGGCAGGGGACAGAGTGACATGGAGGCGATTTGTTTGTGGCCACCCCGTGCGGGATTAAGGCGTCTGGCAATAGATAGATAGATAGACAAACAAGGACAAGAAGTGGGCCTGATGTGGCAGAGCATAATAATGAGCATTACAGAAAAGGAACGAATTCCTAGGAGAAAGTCACTGAGATGGGTACGATCCACTGAGCTATGTTGGAAACAAGGTCTTTCTGGACCTTAGTAAGTTGGTTGGAAGGGCTATCTCCGCAGCGAGCGTGACTTTGGCAGCCATATTGAAACACCACACTCTACGCCTCAATCAAACCCTGCTCCTAGCCTGCTGTCTCTGTTTCGCTGTTGCTTCCATAAGCTGCGCAGTGTGCCACGACACTATATTTAGCTACGCATTGGGCCATGGCACTATGCCTTCCGGATTCACAGGCTGATTTCAAAAGGCGAGGGTGTCAGACGCGGTGCATAAAGTTCATCAGCGCCTCCCTGGGCCCCTGGCGGCGGGCACACAAACTACGCGGTACGAAACTAGGGGTAGCGATTCTCTTTTCTGGGTACGAAACTACGATTGTTGTCGTATTGGTAATTTTGGAGGCCAATATAAAAAAAAGATAGTAAAAAATTCAAGCGAATGCATTTTCCTTTCCTGAAGGAGATTTTATGAATGTATCATTTCGACTGAACAAGTTTATAAAAGAACCATACAGATACGCTGCCTCTGCGTCCATGTACTCAAATGTAAATAAACATTGGCGGGAAGCGTTTTTGTGACAAGTCTTTTAGAGGTACTCAGAGGCGTAGCAGATAGCAAGTTAAATAGCGTTAAAGTGAACATATTACTCAGACATCTGTGCTACATATGGGAACAATATTAGCTGGCGATTTTCCGTGATCCATCTTGTTAGGATGTGCATTGGGTGAAGCTGTTGTAAGATGATCGTAAACCAAATTACTTTTCATAGACAGTGGTTATCTGTCATAACCTGATGTAATTACTGTCTCCTTTGGGAAAATTATATTCACAACCGCAGCATCCTGACAGTTCCACAAGAAAGCATCTTATAGTAGACGTTCTGGAAGAGGCCACTAGGCCTGTACATCCAGCACCAGATTTTTAGCTGGCGGTGGTGGTGGCGGCAGTTTGAGTAATTTTATCACGCTGAATTTTGGCTTTATGACTAAAGTAAGTCATGTCTACTCCTTGCCTTGTCTAGATTAATTTCAAACTTCAGCACAGACTCTGAGTCAATCACATACTGGGGTAGTGCATTCAAATGATTTTTCACTCAGTTACAGAATGTGTTCTTCCTTTTGTTTAGTCTTGACATTTCCATGAAGAATTTTTTTGTTGAAGAATTTCTATGCAGCTTCATACTGTGCTGTAGCCTTATAGGACAGGAATGGGGAAAGATTGTGCTTGGGACATCCTTTCTCCTCTTAGTATTTTCCCCAGTAGAATATATGACCATTTCTCTAGGGCATTCTATTCTTTGTTTATCTATCTATCTATTGCCAGACTCCTTAATCTGGTAAGGGGTGGCCAGAAAAAAATTGCCTCCTTGTCACCCTGTTCCCCAGCATTTCATTGCCCTGCTCCCAGCCCACACCCCCCACTCTCTAATACCTCTCCACTCCATCTCTCCATCTTCTTATCCTTGGCCTCCTCCTTCCTCTTCCCCCCTCCACCTCACTCACATACATTCTCCTTGTCAATCTTTCACTCTCCGTCCTCTCCACATGGCCAAACCACTTAAATATATTTGTCCTAATGCTTCCTGTCACACCCACATCCACACCACAATGCTCCTTCATTTCCTCATATTTTAGTCTGTCTCTCCATGTGACTCCACATGCTCCTCTCAGAAAACTCATTTCCACTGCTATCATTCTTGACTTCTGTCCCCCCAACAAGGTCCAAGCTTCACTTCTATATGTTAGAGTTGGTATCACAATACTGTCATGTAGTAACTTTTTCACTTCCATGCTCACTTCCCTGTTTCTTATCAGTGCTTTCAAGGAACCAGCAACCTTTCTTCCTTGTTGTACCCTTTCAAGCACTTCACTCTCTAAACTTCCATCCTTACTCATCACACTACCCAAGTACATGTACTTAAATGCACTCATATTTTCCATTTCTTCCTCATCCAACCTCACTGTACATTCACTGACTTCACTTCTCTCGAATACGATAGCTTTACTTTTCCCTACATTCACCTTTATATTCCGCTCCTTGCACACTTTATGTGAATGTGGAAAAGAGGGTAGGATAATAATGATGATTAATTTCTTTTTTATTTGTCTTGTAAGACTTTGATTCTCATTTGCACTACCATGGTATGTTGTGTTCATCACTGTACTATGTAGTCTATTACAGATGTAATATTAATATCTCTCTTTTAATGTGACATGTGTTTGTTTCTTTTCCAGGGTGACATCATGACCAACCTTAAGCATATCTTTTTGGAGTGTCAACGAACAACTGCTTTACATCCAAAGCTGTTGAAAAGCCTGATAAAAACTTATAGAGAGGTAGTTAAGATTATACAGCATACAGTGTTTTACATATGAAAAGAGTTTTGATTTTGCCTTAAGTTGTTAGTTGGTAGCCTAGAATGGCTGTTTCTGTTTTCCTTGATAGTTTTTGGGGAAATTTTTACCACACCATGGCCGTAGACATTGTGGCTCATGAATTACCAGCAAAAACCAGGAAATATTGACCCCTGTTTTTAAAAATTTTCTTTATTTTTCCATTTGTTTCAGTATGTGGTGTGAAACTTTTCAGAAAATCTATAGCTATTACAGTAATCCCTGCAAGATCCGATGTAATAGAGCCAAAGGCATGTCCGGGACTTGGTTTTGTCCAGGACTTGGGAAAAATACCCTTGGACAGGTACTTATAGACCCCAGCCCAACCTAACGTTGAAAGCCACCTAAATAACTCCTACCAGACATGCACAACACCTATTTAAGACCCTATGCACACAAATAATGGACAGAAACCATGAAATAAATGAAAAGGAACAAGTGAATGAGAAATCAGAAGTGAGTATGGAAAATATTTAACAGTGTACAGGGTACTTACAACACATCTGTGGCCATCACGAAGATTAACCCGCCTCCTTTACGTCTCTGACAGTGGTGAAGGTGCACTTGAAATTCATACAGTAATCCAGTGTTGTGCTGCACTTAATCCTTTGCACTGTGAATTATAATTGTTTAACACTGCACATTCTGTTTTTACTTGTGCCACTCCAGTGACAACACACCAGTGTTGCACTCTGCACTTAATCCTTTGCATTCTGAATTCTCATTTCTTAACACTGCACAGTGCTGTAGATTCCCATGTGGTCTAGTGACGAGGTATTACAGTGTATTCACTGTTTATGCACAAAAACGAGCATGTGGGGAGCCATGGTGACAAATGTGCAGTCATGTCGGGAGGTAGGGAGGAACTGGGGAGGATAAAGGGGCGCTCTAGTGGACTTTGACTTAACTACGCTCCAAAACACAGCTGCTTGTCACCACACTGCAAATTCAAAGTAGGGTTGAAAACTCCCCTCCATTTTTATGTACCTTTTTTGGCCATTTTTGGTGTCCAAGGACCCGAGCCCAATATGTCCGGGACTTGGCCGTCTGGGTCTTACAGGGATTACTGTATTGGTATTCCTAATTGTTTGCACCCTTATTACTGATCAGTTTCTATTCCAAGCATTATTGTACACCATTGGTAGTGCTTAATATGGTTTTTATAGGGTAACTGCATGAATCAGGTGTTACTGATAATGAAGGACACCTAGCCTACTAAGTACATGTAACTTGTTGTTAACTATCAGGTTACATTTTTGAAAGCTGATTGGATAACCGATCAGTCGAATACAGTTTTGCATGTAGGGGTCGTAGTGATTTTATAAGTGAAAATGTAGATCATAGATTGAAAATTGGTGTATTGTTAGGGATTGTAGGGGTTGTATGTTGAAAAGAAGGTTAATTTCATATAGTGAATGATTGGCTAACGATCAGTTTTAAAATGAGGGTTGTTTTGCTTAATCCTGGCCTGTGAGTAGACCTGTGATGTCCTATAGGTGCAGTACAATGTATACAATGTAGGGAACCAGCACCCCCTTTTACTAGACAGTGCCATACGTGGGTTGTGTCAGGGAGCAGTAAATGTTGCTCACTCGCTCGTTTGTCTTCTTCTTCGAGAGGTGAGGGTTATTGGTGTTGTCTTATGTGCATCCAAGTCATGTCTTGGGTGTGTCTGAAGTGCTTGTGGTATGCATCTGCTTGGCTGCCTAAATCCTTAGACATTTTTCAATAGCTACTCTGCTACTTATTTTGCATTTTCATCCACACATCTCTAACATTCTATATAGCCAGCATGGCATGTCTAGCTCTACTGGCCTTAGTGAGACACGGGATCCAGATCCAAGATGCCTGTAATCTTGGAGAACTGAGTAGGTGTCAGTGGCATTCCTGGCACAGTGTCTTTGTCACTTCTTACCAAGCAAGGAATATGGGATTAGCTTCATGGTATTTTTTCCCTTATCCCCAGTTGAGCACGAGGGATCCTTGGAGAGGTCCCCTGACTTGGCTTTAGGGGATGTCCTGTGATGTTTGGACAAAGATCAGATAATTTTCTTTGTCTGAGAGAAATTTGAGGCATCAGATTACAAAGGCTATCAGTTTATACCCTGTCATTACACTTATCACATTGATTACTCTGGGGTACTCAAGTACTATACTTAATTAACACTAAACAGTATTGCTGTACAGTATTTAGTGACATTTTTTTTTTTAATGAAAAGAAAAAGTTAATTCAGTTAGTAAATATACCAGATTGATATTCATCATTGAGGGTCAGAGCTGCTCTGGGATATGTTTAGTACAACTGTACAGGCCATGTCTCATACTTGTCTGTATGTCTGTTTGTATGTATGTCATTAATAGATTTTTAGATAAGAAAAAGTTAGAGTACCATAAACAAAGTGGTATAAACTGTAGTTGATATTCAGTACACCCTTGATATAATGAACTGATTGGTACCAGACCCTTCACGTTAAACCTGATACTGTAGTTTGTTAAAGCTGAACACCATACTGTTCGGTAATTTCCCAGGCACTGTGGCTCTTACTGAACAAAGATTGTTAAATACAGTACCCTCACTAGTTTCGCACCTAATTGGTACTGCAGTTAGGGTGCGAAACTAAAACTCATGAAATTCGTG
Organism: Birgus latro; assembly: GCA_018397915.1. Classification (NCBI taxonomy): domain Eukaryota; kingdom Metazoa; phylum Arthropoda; class Malacostraca; order Decapoda; family Coenobitidae; genus Birgus; species Birgus latro. The sequence goes on along the minus strand of JAGKTI010018895.1, from coordinate 8,281 downwards.
CGTATACTTTGCATGTAATAAGTGGTAATTGTTTCCTGGGTTAGTCACCTCATTCCCCCTTAGCTACCTGTTAATGACACAATACCCCTACTATAAATTACATACAGTTATTCAGACATATATTACTGAACGGAGGATTTACTAACATTGACACTTAGGCTGAACTGCTTGATGGGGCTTGAAGATGAATTCTGAGGCTGGGAGTGGTGGTTAGTTACCACCTGTTTGTGATGTCACAAACATGGCAGCTGAAAATAAGTGACTGAGGAGATGTGGGGGCTCACGAAAATTGAGCAAAAATCGCGAGATTCCTATTAAAAAAAACTTTCCCTTGCCATCACGAAACGAAATTTTGCAAGAGTATATTTCGTGAAACTAGTGAGGGTACTGTATAGAGCATCGTTCGGTGGTATGCCTGTACACAGTAACATACAGCCAAGTATCAATAAATGCTCTTTTTACTAATATATGTGTTTATTCTTACCTTTCAGCAAGTAATTGCACTACAAATAAAGACTGCAAGCATGCTTTGGATAAATCTATATTCGTTCATCACACCACACTGATTGGTGTTTCCTCCGCATCCATTCTTTTACCTAGCAAAATTCGTTAAACGAACATAACATTCAGCCAGCTCATGATGGCAATTAAAACTGAAATTTGATAAAGAGGATTCAGTATATTGTGGGTGTACTGTACAATATTAGGTTATATTTTTAGGTAAAAATAATTTTGATTATAATCATTACTTTACCTTGAATAATTGAAATAACTATTTTAATTTTGCTATCTCCTCAGTTGAGAGAAATTCTGATAGTCATATGGTTAAAGATTTTTTACTGTTTGCTGTTTCGTATACTGTATGTATATTCTGAACTTCACAGTGAATATGCTCCCCTTGTGTTGGTCATTGAGAGTTCATTATAAGAGTAGTACTGTACTTTTTGTGATAGTGTTTCTCTTGATATTCTTTTTTCAGAGTGACTTCAATGAGTTCTTTGGAGAGTTTACCAACCTGCTGCGGAAGTCGCTGATCTATGGAGATAAGCAGCCTAGTGTTGATAGAACTCTTAATTTTGTAGGAAAATTTGCTACTTCAAAAAAATTTGAGCAAGAAAAAAATGATGGTGATGAAGTGGATGAAGATGATGTTGAGGAAGCTGATCCATTCTTAGTGAATCTTATCCAGTTCCTCCTAAATGTAAGGCTTTTTAATGTAAAAAAATTGTGAGAACAATTTATTCTGTTTTTGTCTATGACTTATAGTACAGCCCTATTTTCTAGGGCTTTCAAATAACAACTGATTTGTGGTACGTATTGCTATATACTGAATACAGTATATTTTTTCATTCATTCATCATCCAGTCCTACATTGCCCCATGAGGAGCGTAGGAGCCCGGTTCTAGGTAAGTTGGTCCTGACATTTAAGATGAGAGTGACCAGCCTCACTCATCCCTGAGTGGCAGTACGTGAGCAGTAAACCCCAATTACCTCACCTCTTGGATATAAACCTTCATCGGCTCAATCCGATTGGAGCACCTTAATTACTCACCAAACCACCAGGCGCCAAAATTTGGTTGTATGGTTACCACCCAGCGTAGTAAATGGTTTCCTGGTGTAGTAGTTGTTGTAGCCCTAGGTTCATCTGAATGTGAACCTAATGGACTGCAGGCTTAGGCTGATATTCACTTGCAGTTCACCTAAGGACTTACTGTACATAATTACTGTACTGTATTTCACTCTTTTACATCCTTGCCTTGTCATCTTCACTTCTGTCACTCTCCCTGCCTTCTCCCAGTCCTCACAGTTTCTTGTCCCTCCCACTCTGGTCACCCTTCCTTCCCGAGCCCTCTCATTTCATACACTCTTCACCCTCTCCCCGCTTCCTCTTCTCTCACCCTTTCTTTCCCTGTCCCTCTCCTCTCTCCCTTTCTTCACCTTCCCTCTCCTCTCACTCTTTCTTCACCCTCCCTCTTTTCTCACCATTTCTTCCTTCTTCCTCTCCTTGCAGTCATTCTGCACCCTCCCTCTCCTCGCAGTCATTCTTCACCCGCCCTCTCCTTTTTCCGATTTTTCCCTTCTTTCTTTTCTCCTCTCCTGTCTGCTCTGTGCATCTTTGCTTTTTTCCATGCCTTTCCTATTCATATTCTCTTTTCTTTTCTTTCCTATTCTTTTATTTCCTTTTCCCTTTCCCATTCTTGTCTCTTTTCTCCTGTGTATAGTATCTTTCTTTTTTGTTCTGTGCAGATCTTTTCAGTTGTATTCTCTCTCCTCTTTTTTTCTCTCTTCACTTCTTCTTCTCAGCTCTTTTCTCTTGTCCATCCTAGCAAATTATACATGTACCTCAAGTTTATTTATTTTAAATCATACATTCCCCTCCACTCCACAGTTTTCATCAACAAACCAACTTCCCTTTTTGCTTTGCCTTTGGTTTCACATGCTAGACCTGACATATTTCATAAGCTTCATATTGATCCACTTTATCCTCTCTCATCTACACATCATATAGTACCATCACACTATATATTATTAGATGTGTTACTTCATTTTTTCCTCTTCTTTCTGCTTGTGGGTGATTCTGCACTGAGTGACAAGCCAAATGGTTTCCTGTACACCACGAAACCATTTACTATGCTGGATGGTAACCATACAAACAAATTTTGGCGCCTGTTGTTTTAATGGGTAATTATGGCGCTCCAGTTGGATTGAGCCAGTGAAGGTTTATATCCAAGGGGTGGTTGGGGTTTATTGCTCATGTAATGCCACTCAGGGGTGAGTGAGGCTGGTCACTCTCATCGTGAATGTCAAGACCAACTTGCCTAGCCCCTGGCTACTACGCTCCTCATCGGGCAATGTAGGAATGGATGATGGCTGGCTGGATGGATGGATGGAACTACTTCAACTGTTATATTTCTCTTTCATGCCTTTAAAATTCCTGAGGGCCTACAAGCCTACTTAATTATACTGGACTTTTGGCAGGACTCTGATCAATCGACTTCAGAATTGATTTTGAACACTGTACTTGTTTAGAGAGTGATGGGGGGTTCTCGCTTCACACCACCCCCTCCCTTTTAATTACCTCTCTGTTCAGGAAGTATGTTGGCATTATGCTTTCTCCACCAAACCCAAAAATACTAGTGGGAAAGAAGTAAGAAATGTTTATGCATGGTTGTGTGATAATCATGGCTTATATTTTGATTCTGTGTATGTATGGTTAATGGCTCTAATCTTGTACCTACATGATGCTGTCATTCTCATGGTAATAGTTCCCTGGTTGATGGCAGCCATTCATGTAGTGAATTACTCGAATGTTGCATATTTCACAGAATCATGAGGCAAATACCCAGGGTGTGCGATTACGTGTGTGTCAGCTGATCAATATCCTTCTGAGCCACATGGGGGAAGAGGCAGTGATTGATGATGAGCTCTACAATAGCATCTATGACACTATGCTGCATCGCCTCCAGGACAAGATACCATCTGTCCGGGTCCAGGCAGTTATGGCTGTTGCACGTCTTCAGGATCCACACAACAAGGAGTGTCCTGTCATCAAGGGTAATTCATTCTTGTTGTTAGTCTAATATTTTACTGTTGGAGAATTTTAGCACTCTTTTTTTTTTGTTTTTTTCATGAAACATCATCATCATCATCATCATCCAAGACCTCCTTTCCCACCTTAGGGCAGGGTGAGGAGTAGCAATGTCCAGACAGCCCAGATTTTCCCAGTCCAATGGGCATGCTTCCATTCACTCATCATTCAAGCCCCCGGAATCTTGGCTGTATTGGATATGCCAAAAACATGCACCATGTTCTAGAGCTTCACATAAACGTATCTGATAGAGTCAATCGTGAAACACCTGTGGATATTTCACAAGATCTACAAGAAAGCTGACCTGAGTTGATCACTTGGCATATTTTACTGTATTCTTGCAGTATAATCTAGGATATGAAATTTTGTCACTTTTAGACTGAGCCATATACTTTACTAGTACTCATGTATGTAGATAGTTTTAGTGTGTTACAGAGTTGCTGCTTTCTTTTGAGTTTTATCGGACATCACATGACTAGGGAGTGTGTGTGTTTTCTGGTTGCTTGTATCCCCTTTGTATTTTCCCCAGAGTATTCATTATCTTGATGTTGTTTGGAAATAGTTTTTTTTTTTTTTTTGGCTTTTAAAAGTCCCTTTAGTGAAACAAAATTACCCAGCATGAGCTTGTATTAAGTACCCAAGCATATCATTAGTAATCAAGGGAAAATGATGTACATGGTTTTCAATTTGAAGCAGCAAACATTATATAAGACCACAGGCAAATTTGCTGTAACTGCCATTTGCGGAGATAACTGAGAATTGGCTGAATACTCCATAGCTCTGCTTTCACTGTCTCCAGAAAAGCAGAATGGTTGATAACTACAGGAAACCCACAGTATCTGAATGATCTTTTATGCTTTTTTTTTTTTTTTAAATTCAGTGGAATGTTGTTGAATCCCCATTGAAAAAAAAAAAACTATGCATAGGAGCCTCGTATATGATACCGTCATAAAGGAAAAAAATTTCTTGGCTTTACATTTTTTTTTTTTTTTTTTTTTTTATGTGTCCGACTCTGGGCATAGGCTTCACAGCCCGCTATCAAGGCCGAGCCGTCCTCCTACAATCTACATGTCACCACTTCGGCGCTTAACACCCACCGTCCATATTGAATACATGCTAGGGCTGTTTCATACAGGACTGGTGTATTGGTATTAGCGGGGTCATTTTTACGACATGTCGGCGGGTCTCCTGGTAGATCAGTAAAGCCTGATTTAATGAAATTCAAATTCTTAAACTGTTCCCTGCACCAGCGAGGATTCGAACCTGGGTCCCTCGGGACTGCAAGCCAACTCTCTACCGATCGAGCTACCGCCTCCCCATTATTTGTGTGTGTGTGTGTGTGTGTGTGTGTGTGTGTGAGAGAGAGAGAGAGAGAGAGAGAGAGAGAGAGAGGAAGGGAGAAGATGTATAACATTACTGTTTATCAGTTCCTTATGTTATTCTGACAGTATTACATAGCTGTAATATTACATATGATACAGTATCACTTGGGTAAAGTAATACTATTATTATTGTTCTATGATCTGCAGTATTGCGTGTATTAAAAGTAGCTATGATTTTCAGCATATCGGTACCATTTATCAGTGGACCCAAACCCTGATGTGCGTCGTGCGGTGCTGTCCAACATAGCCATCACCTACCAGACACTTCCAGATATCCTTGAACGCACCAGAGATGTTCGAGACATTGTTAGGCGCCAGGTCAGTACGTACAGAATAGTGAACTTTGTCCATCCATCCATCCATCATCCAATCCTATGTTGTCCCCTGAGGAGCATGGGAGCCCGGGGCTAGGCAAGTCGATCCTGACATTTATGATGAGAATGACCAGCCTCACTCATCCCTGAGAAGGCATTGCATGAGCAATAAACCCCAACCACCCCATGGATATAAACCTACTGGAGTGCCTGAATTACCCACTAAACCACAAGGTGGGATAATTTGGTTATATGGTTACCACCCAGTATAGTAAATGTTTTCCTGGTGTACAGGAAACCATTTGGCTTGCCACTCTATGTAGAGTCACCCATAGGCAGAAGGAAGAGGAAAAGAAGACAGAAGAGGGAGTGTAAAGTCACCTGTGGGCAGAAGGAAGAGAAAGAATGGGAAAGAAAGTCAGAAGAGGAAGGAAGGGAGGAAAGAGCAGACACCCAAAGCAGCACTGCATCAAATAAATTTTATATGGTTCTGTTTATGTCACCGCCTTCAGTCAGGAAATGTAATTTTCGGTCTATTCTGCATATCCTAACAAGAGATCATTTTGCATAACTTTGGAAGAATCTCTTGGTGTTGTTGCCAAACCCTGGTCTATATAGCTGAGCAGACATGTTGACCTTAGGTAAGTAACTGCTTCTGTGGGGCCATCCTATAGGTACAGTACAGTACATGCGCTGTGTAGAGATCCAGCGTCCCCTTGTGGTAGAGAACGCCTCACCATGGTCAGAACATGGTCCTTCTCGTGGTGAGGTGCCAAGAATTTTGAAGAGTTTTGGCTCCCAGGTGGATGCTGCAGCTGATTCATCCAGGGTACTCAGTGGCACCGTGTGTTGGGGCCTCATCAGCACCATCTCTTGTAATGAAGGGGGGTAATTAAGGCAGTATGTGACCTGACCCCCTCTAGTTCAAAAAGTCTCCCATGATCTGAATAGAGTAATATAGAGATATCAGCCAATGAAATACTCTGGCTGAAGGGTTTAGCAAGTTTCTAATGAATGAGTATTGAGCCCATGTCAATAGGCATGCTGTTAATAATTATTATCCTTTATATTTTCTTTTATTTATTTTATATATTACTGTATTTGTTTTTTTCTCTACCTCACCTCATCCATAGGCAGGGGAACTAAAGTTATGGTTGTTATGATGATGATGCATAGTATCATCAAACATGGCCTTTTCAAGAAACAGAACATGTGATTCCAGTATCTGAGTGGTCATACTGCTGAGTTGTTATTCATGATGTGGAAGGATAATCCCATTGTGTAAAGGAAAGAGTTTAATGTGGTATAATTTTTGTTGTAACCAATAATTCACTCTTTAATATGCATTACAGTACAGTATATAGTTTTTTCTTGCTTTTATCAAATAGTGTGCTGAAATTAGGAGAGATGTCTGGTATAGAAGGAATTAGAAACTAACTCCATTAGTCCCTGTGCTGTATTTAGGAGAAGGTTCCAGTTAGCTTCATAAAATTGACTTGGAAGCAGGAGTAAAGTATCAGCTGTATCATTTAATTGAAGGATTGAGGTGCATATCAGCTTAGGAAAAGCCTGTTGAACTAAATGGGATAATGAAGGCTCCATCCAGCTGTTCAGGAAAAAAAAAAATATCATAAGCTAAATCCATAGAAATAGTAAGAGCAAGATAGGAAAGGCATCATTAGAGTAAAGTGGTTAAGAAATGTTAAAGCAGCCCTCTCCTTCTTCCTCTTACAGCTTTTTTGCCATATATTGTCTAATATTAAGATGTACAGCACACCTACGGTGTACAGTCAGTCAGTGTACAGTACGATCATTTGCCTATACAATCAATAAAGATTTAGGGCCTTTTTATTTTTATTTTTTTTTAACAATCCCTGTGATGGCCGATTTCTCATTATCCAATAATTTTTCTCATGTGATCACTACAACACTAACTTTGTTATTCGATCAGTTTTCAAAAGCACAACCCAATCATAAAATGAGGGCATGCTGTGCAGCATATAAGTACGGTATTTGTGTTGACAGTGAATTCTTTTGCAGGCGTACATTATGATCTCCCAGCGTGTACATCTCAAGTCATTGACCATTGCCCAGCGAGTACGTCTCATCTCAGAAGGATTAAAGGATCGGAGTGAGCTGGTTCGAAACTGTGTGGAAAAAAAGCTAATTCAGGCTTGGCTAAGAATGGTCAATGCTAATGTGCTGGATCTTCTCACCTGTTTGGATGTGGAAGCATCTGTGACTGAAGCTGAACTAGCAATCAAGGCCATATTCCAGGATGTACCTTACCCTAGTCTGATGGGGAACTTTGGACTAGATAAGGATAAGCGCATTATTTCCACCTCTGAACTGCGGCCTGAGTCTGCCCTCTACTGGCGCTGTCTTGCTGAACATCTAAGGTTTACTCCACAGAACTTTATAATTGTGATATACTCAAGAATTTAATATGATTGCTGTAGTGGCTATACTGCATGTTGTGAAATTTTTGCTTTTCATGTTGAATAATAGTGTAACATGAACTAGCCCTATCGTGAACATTTTTCTCCCTTTTGGAAGTTACTGTAACAGAAAATTCACATAGTAGGTGTTATGTTGCATGGTTCCATTTTTTTGCATCATCACTATCTCTTCCTTTTGCTTATAACATGGTCCTTGTTTCAGTATACTTGTAATATTAGAATTCTTTCTCCACATTCTGCTCATCTTAGAGAAAATCCTTAGGTACACATCCTGGTTAGTGTACGTTTATGAACATAGCCATGAGTTGCATTACTGTACAAGGTCTGTCCAAAAAGAAGCTGAACATTTTAAATTGGGCACCAATTAGCGCACGTAGCATTATTGTGACGGGAGCACTGTGTAGCGGTGACTTTGAGCTTTAATCTAACACTAGCTATATCACGTCATGTCAGTCATAGAACCACACATCCTTAAATGTAAGTGTGTTTTGTCTACTTGGTGAATTTTTTTTCTCTCTTCTGATGTCTGAAATTGGC
>JAGKTI010018893.1:0-17368 GCA_018397915.1 Birgus latro | reverse complement strand
GGAATGAGAGAAGCAAATAAAGGAGGAGGAAGACGAGGAGGCTGTGAGACGGATGGAGGTAAGGGAGGAAGGTGAAAGGCAGGTATAAGAGGAAGAAATGGGAAGGGAAGGAGGAAAAGAAAGAAAGCAGGAAGGTAGGAGAGAAGGAGGGAAGGAGGGATGAAACAGGAGTAGTAGTAGTGGTAGTAGTAGGAGTAGTAGTGGTATTAGTAGCAGTAGTAGTAGTAGTAGCAGTAGTAGTAGTAGTAGTAGTTTGATGTGGACGTGAACCCGGTCGACTGCAGGCCGTATTTCTCCTGAGGTCCATCATCCTCTTTAGGGAGATAGCGAAGGAGCTGAGGGACGTTTGTATGACCGGGCAGCTCCGCCGTTCGGTTATACTGGTGCCATCGCGTGAAGGCGTCTCTCTCCAGCACCAAGGGAGAGAGAGAGAGAGAGAGAGAGAGAGAGAGAGAGAGAGAGATGGAGGTTTATAAACATTCATACTCGTATAATGTATTATTAACTCGATACTACTCTTACCAATTCACTTAAAACGACAAAAACAAAAAAATTACTACAACTACTACTATTACTACTTCTACTAATACCAACTTATCACTACTACTACTACTACTACTACTACGACTACTACTATTACTACCACAACCACCACCACCACCCCCATCCCTTTCACAGAAATGTCAAGCCTTCACCTTTAGCAAATCGCTCCACAAACACACAAGGCGTTCATCCACCCAATCCCTCTCACCAATAACACAGCTTATCCAGGCCTATTCTTGCTATCTCCAGACGATTTTATTCAGCTGAGGAGAGACTAGAGGGAGTTAAATACACCCACCCTTCATTATTCAGAACCAGGTGAATAACATCTTGAAATGAATAACAGCCAGAAAACACCGCCTGAAAGGGGCAACAAAATAACACGCGCTATCGTAGTGAAGGGGTTAAATTACCTAAATAAATCTTTCAATAAATTACTTTCATAAATCTGTCAGTCTGTCATCCCATTCTTTCCTGCTCCTCCACACGCGTAGGGGTCCGTGTCTAGGCTATCAAGTCCATATATGGTGAGAAAAATGTACAAGAATGGAGAGAGACGCCTTCACGTGGTGGCACCGGCATAACCAGGCGCTTCCACTGTCCGTTATACAAAGGACCCTCATTCGTCCTCCCTCTCCCTCTAAAGGAAGATGGTGGCTTGCAGGAGGAGGGCAAATTCAGCCTGCAGTCCACTGGGTTCACATTCAGACAAGCCTGGAGCCACAACAACAACAACAACATCAACACCTAACACCTTTTCTTAAGTGATTTATTTTATTTATTATACCTTACTGTCCTCTCTGTTACATAAATCCATCTACTATCGCCTTACTCTGCATAAATAAGGTACAATAGGATATTAACCACCTATATCCAAGAATAAATGGCTAATGGAGAAGTGCTCGGAAAAATACGGACCTTATTAATATCCTTCAATACGAGATGTCTTTACTATTTAAAAAAAAAAAAAATCTTCTGGTAACCGTGAACTTAAAGAAAAAAAAAAGTCCGTCAGATTCAAAATATTAATAAATAATCCCCAACATTTACCAGATTTAGTCATCAGTCCATAATGCTGTCGTCCTCCCAAATTGATCCGGGTCTTCAAAAAAATCAGGGTAATTTTTTCCATACTGAGTCTCGAGTTATTTTCATTGTAATTGATGTGATTAGTGTAAATTACTGGAGAAATCTATTGGAATAATTTGTCTTTTCTTACTAGGATCCCGTCAGTCATGTATTTCCTCGCAAAATGCAATGTTGGGTTAATTTTGCTCTATTTACCCTCCCGTGGGGCTTCCATTTGTGATTAGTGAAAATTACACTGGAAATCTTTAGGAATGACCGTATCTTTAATGCAGGATCCAGTCATTTACGAATTTCACCACAAAATTTAAAGTTAGGTTAATTTAGCACTTTTTACTGTTTTGTGGGTCACATCCTGGGTACTTAAGTCAATTATGGGGGTAATTTCCACTGATGAGTGAGGGCGGGGCGCGAGGAGCACCAACGCTCAACCTCTCCCCGTCGTGGCCAGACCCGCACTGACCCAGACTGCGAGTGCCAGGTAGTTGCCATACACACCAGTAGGGCTAAACTTGCTCTCAAAAGACGCTAGAATGCTGCCATAAACAAAAGACTAAGGATAAAAAGATGCTAAAAATTCCAAAACATCCCTATGAAAAAGACTGTAAAACCTCAAAAACTTATACAAATTTTCACAACCTACAGATCACCCGTGTAGAGTGGCCATGGGATAAGTTTGTGTCCCTTCTAAGTAAATACCTCTCTTCTCACGACACATTACCCTTGCATACATACACTCGCACCTTATTCCACCCTATTCTCGGCCTCACTCGTCCTGTCTCGCCAACTTGTTCTAGGCCTCCTCCTCCTTCTTCTCCAACTTTTTCTCGGTCACTCTCTCCTCCCTCCATCTCAACGTCATACATTATGCTGTTAATCTCTCATTCCTTCACTCAACATGATTTTCTTAACAACAGCCTCCAAACCACATTCTTCCCCGATCCTTTCACTAGTCCTTATATCCCTACAAGACACTCCACAGACACTTCTGAAGTAGGCCTAATGCATCTCAGCAGTTTTCCCTCTTGATTTATGTCTCTCAAGTATCGTCGGCAATCTACTAGTGGGAGGGGTTGGTGGACACTGTTTCTGACCTCTTTTGACCCGAGGGACTTCCCAGCTGAATAAAATCGTCTGGCGTTACTCAGAATAACCTACATAAACACGTCGTCAGGTAGGTGTGGGAAAGGGACGCCTTCACGTGGTGGCACCGATATGGTTATACAAACACCCCTCAACTCCACTCCCCATCCCAAAAGAAGGGGGGGGGGAGGATGAACTGCAGAGGGATAATTTAAGTCTGCAGTTCATTGGGTTCATATCCAGACGATCCTGGGGCAGTAGCAACAACAATAACAATAACAACAACAGCAACACCACCACCAACAACAAAACAAAAACAACAACAACCTCGAAGTGTCTCTCAAGCTGAATAAAATCGCAAATGTTAGCTATAAAATACAAAGCAGCGCCTCGGACTGAAGGGGTTAATGGAGACTGCTTTTAACTCCTTCACTCAAATGCCTTCTCAGCTGAATATCTGGCATCATCTGTCTATCTATCTGTCTGTCTATTTATCTATGTCTATTTATCTATTTGTACTACATATCGACCTATTAATCTGTCTCCGTCTGTTCATCTATCCATCTATGTATCTATTTACCTATCCATCTATCTGTCAATCCATCCATCTATCTATCTCTCAACCTATCTATCTTTGTTTCTGTTCATCTATCTATCTCGCCATCTATCTGTCTATCTATCTATCTATCTATACCAGACACGTTAATCCCAGAGGGGGTGGGCACAAACAAACAACTAGCCAGACTCCAATATACGTCCTCGGTCCAAAGTAATTAAATTTCACCCATCCCTTCACCACATGTAGCATAAAACAGGCTCAATTGGCACCACTGGACCCCACACCCCTTCCCTTCCCTTCCCACCACCACCACTACCACTACTACCACCACTACCACCACTATCACCCCTTCCCTTCCCGCTTCACCACCACCACTAGCCTACCACCCCCTTCCCTTCCCGCCTCACCACCACCGCCACCACCACTACTACTACTACCACCACCACCACCCACTGCCACCATTACCACCACCACCACCCCTACCACCACGCACCACAACCACTACCAGAGCTGCTACCACCACCACCGTCGCGAATTATTGACGAAAACTGGGTCACGACATGCGCTCTATTTACAGACACACCAAGTTGTAAACATATCACGCCACGGAAGCTGGACATCTCGTAACACGTCTTCTATTGCTATTTATTCTGTACAGTATTTCTCGATATCCTCGTGTATGATACTGACACACGGCGTTGTAAATAGGCCACAATGATGATGATGATGATGATGATGATGATGATGATGATGATGATGATGGTGGTGGTGTACAGGGATTGTGTGGCATCTGCTTAACACAGAATGATTCGAAGCACCTCTTCCTCGGCGACTTATTTTCCCCATATCTACAGAGTTTGCGTCAGGTGAATACTGGGGAATATAAGGGTACGATATGATAGAAAGAGACGCCTTCACGTGGTGGCACTGATAAAACGTTCCTCATCCCTTCTACCAGCAAGGAGAATGGTGGAATGGGGCCGCATCTCAGCCTACAGTCCACCGGGTTCACGGTCTTTCTTGGGGACACACCGACAAGAACATTAAGGTGCACTGCGCAAAATAAATAGCTGAGAAAGATGCGCTACAAAGTGTCCTATATGAAAATGCATCCCAGTTTTGCCTGTGACCCATAATGCCCAGCGAAATTGGATCAAACCACCATCCACTCATCGTACAGACCTTAAAAATTCTCAGGTTCATATAACAAGGCCAAACCAAACACAATGACTTGCTCCTTCTCTCGCAATGACACCGCCCCCTCCGCTCTCGCTCTCTCTTTCTCATTTTTTTTTTTTTTTTGCGCCTATCGACTAGACTACCAGGCGCCTTAATAATGGGAAGGCAGGACAAAATTGGGGTGTATTGTTTTTTTTTTCCTTTCCAAGACAATGGAGGGAGAATTGTGTGGTCTAATGGAAGGAAGGAAACGGTAAACTGGTGAGAGAGAGAGAAAGATGGAAAGAAAGAGAGAGAGAGAGAGAGAGAGAGAGAGAGAGAGAGAGAGAGAGAGACCCTCTATATTGATTTCCAGGTTCCTGCAAATAATGTTTTTTATAACTTACTAATGCAGGAGAGGGATGCCTTCATGTGGTGGCACTGATATAACCACACAGCTCAACTGCCTTGGTATACAAACATCCCTCAACTCTCCCTATCCCCCAAAAGAAGGATGCTTGACTGGTAGGTAGGGTTCAGAGAGCAAGAAAAAAAAAACTGACAGAAGAAGAAACTAATCAACAGTCTATTTAGTTAAATGTGTCATACGAGGTCATTAAATGTGACTTAAGGGTTAAGGGACTGAATAGGGAGGCTGCCAGAGATCGAGCAGCGTGGAGAGCCGCCATTAGGTGACCAAGGCCGACACATGCAAGCATGTTGGAGCCTTCAAAAACGAAATGAACAAACTCTCATTCACTCATTCAGGCCCCAAGAATCCTAACTCCACCTCACAGGCATGAAGAGTCACTGCACCTCCACTATAAATACCAATTTCTGTGTGTACAGTACTTGCCTCCACTGGCCAAACCCATCTTCCTGAGTCAGTAGTACAGGTCCATAGCAGCCACCATTATCAGCTCTTGGTAGTATTTTCAAATAAGTTGAAGATTCAGCCTCCATGAGGATCAATAACGCAGCCAGTGAACAATCATAGCCTGCTCGGTACTTGGGGTGTTCAACATGCTGCACTTCCACTGCCAGGATGTTGTTTTCTGTGGTGTCCTCACAATCCTCATTTGTCTTCTTCCAATAGATTGCTTCTGGAAATATAATAACTGATCGTTAATATTCAGTGTTTGCCATTGCTTATACTGCAGGATTTTCACTTTTTCATGCCAATACTGGCTGGAGGGCTTGGTTGGTGAAGAGAGCCTTCACCATAACCATCCTTGTTTTATCCTACAGATCTAATTACACACATAAAAGAACTGCCTAGGATGGACCAATTGACTTCCTGCAGCCATCCTCTTTTATCATGTTCTGTTTATGTTGCGACAGGAAGGGCACAAATTTTCAGTGACAATGCCTTGCATTGCTGCATGGCATGTTAATTCTTTTTTTACTCAGTGCAGCTATTTTGAATTTGTTTAACTTCATTAGACCCACCTGTGCCTTAACAAAATGTGTGTTTTAGAGGAGGAGGTATCTGTGAACATAGAGTATTTGATTAAAAATACCAAAACAATGTGTGGCATTGCAAGGGTGCCATCTACTGTAGTAAGAAAGGGATCTAGCATGGTGGGATGTGGAATCAGAATGAGGAGTTGAAAAGTAATGAAAGAGGTGCATGAAGCAAATGCACAAAAGGAATTCAGTCAAAAGAAAGAGGAATAGGTTTTGAGCATAAAGTGTGTAAAGGAAGTCTATCCATCCATTATCCAATCCTATGTCACCCCACAGAGGAGTGCAGGAGCCCGAGGCAAGGCAAGTTGTTCCTGGCATATAAGATGAGAGTGACTAAAGGAAGTAAAGTAGGAAAAAGAAAGCAGCTAGTAAATGAAGAATTTGGAAGAAAAATGAATGTAAACTACATTGACATTAGTCAACTGTTTTAGAAAGAAGTGCAGAAGTGTTGAAATGACTGAGGAAAATAGTGAGCTAAGAGGAAAGAATGAAAATGGAAGAATGTTAACAAATGGTAGCAAAGAAAGAAGCAGACAGAAATACTAATTTGAAAGCTTGATGATTGGAAATGGTGAAAGTAAATAGTGATTAACAGGACTGGGCTGGATGGTATACAAGAAAAGAATATGGTGCCTGAGACTGTATCAAGAGTAAAAATAAGAAACACTGTCGAAAAGTTGAAGAATGGGAAGGCTGTTGGAGTTGATGAAGCATATGCAGAAATGATAAAATGTAGTGAAGAAAGTGCAGTGAATTCTTTGTGAGAAGTATAGCTACATTTTTCTGCTGCTGATCTGACTAGACGTGGTGGCTGAGTGGGTAGCATTGCTGGCTATGAAACTTCTGGCCCAACAGTGCCAGAATTTGAATCCTAGAGTAGGCAGTTGGCACCACTCGACTCAAATGTTTATCCACCCTTTGTGAACTGGTAGGTAAAATGTACCTAGGATAACACATACAGAAAGTAACTGTGCTGTAGTGGTCATAAATCTCAGGATACTCATTACAGAGATGAGCACTGTGGCTCAGTGCCTCATGTCATCAGCCCTCACCTTTGGAAGGTTAGAATGATGAGCAGATGGATGTGTGGCTCACTTTTACTGGACATAGTTTATAGTACCACTACTTTTATGCTTCTGCTCCTGTTTCTGAAACCTGTTCCACCTCATGTAATTGGGAAAGGTCTTTTTTTACGCCTGGTATCCCCGAAGGGCTAAGGCGTTGCCCCTGGATAGAGGATGTTTGGATTGGAGCGTGTAGCATTTTATGACCGGATGCCTTTCTGTCTACCAGTGACCCTTGGGTGGATTTGATCCTTTGACCTTTCGGTCAGAGCGGAGCGCTCTAACTCACTGGGAAAGGGATTAAGGATAATAATGGTGTAACTAGTTGGTTGCCTCTGAATGGCATTGTGTGAGCAATAAACCCCAGCATCACTCAGACTTGAATGCTAATGGGCCATATTCAGCTACAGTACATTAACTCACTTGACTATCAGGCAACCATTTGTTGGTTATACTTTCACCATCCAATGAAGTAAATATCTGGAGGGCAGTTTTAGAGGAAATAATTTAGCTTGTCAAATATATATATGAATATTGCATTTGGGAAATACCTCACAAAGTCAGGTCCCAAGAGATCAAAATTCCACACTTTCTATCCTTCTTCTACATGTATACTGTAATGACAATGTTTCACAACATATTTCGTGGTGTTCATACAACAAATACACTGATAATTCATCACCTAGTCCTTTTACAACATTCTACTTATACAGGGTGTCCATAAAGTCTCTTTACAATTTAACATTTATTACAAAGGCAATTGATGAGATATCTTAATCAGATCTGTTCTATGTACTCAGTGGTTATCAAAGTTTTTAATCACATTGCACTTGTGTACTTCAGGTACCCTGTTGATGAAAGAGGTACTGTTAAATGAACCCCTAAAAAATGGCTACTCCTCAAGACTTTATGGACACCCTGTATTTCTGTCATTATTAAAGACTCACAGTATACGGCATCAGTTACGTTCTTTCCTTATACAGTACAACTATTATTCATCTCTTCTGCTACTGTACCAAAAGGATGAAACTTTTCTATCATCATCATTCACTTCCACATTACATATCGAGTCACCTTTTCTTTCTAAAATTATCACAACACCCTGTTTTATGTACTATAAGACATAACTGTTCAAACATATGACACACCTATATAACTCTGATGTATAATACTGCAGTCTATAAAATTCCATTTTGTTGTCGGTACACAAATTAGTGAGAAAAACTGAGGGATAAATAAATCATACACTACAAAACTAAAATTTATTTATTTGCCAGCACTAGCTTGGAAGCTTATCTGCTGAAGATTCCAGAACCTGTCTCACATTGACATTGATACGACTGAATTTCATGTAGTCAAGGATATCCTGGCTATCCTTACTATTATAATTAAATTGAGTGCTTTTCTGGTCAAATTCTGAGTAAAATATATTTTTCTGGTGGCTCTGGCTATAATTATTATTACAGGCATCAGAAATAATTTCATTATCATTATTTCCCTCCTGCTTTTTATAATCTTTATCTATCTGTTCCTGTCTTCGCACATTATTATCAGGTAGATTCATCCTGAATTCTTCATTACCTTTTCTTAATACATCTGTCTGTTCTTCTTGCACTCTTACCTCAGTATTACACCCAGCCTCTTTTTGTCCCTTTGTTACACTACCACTTCCAAATAACTCTGTCTGCTCTCCCATTCTTACCTTAACCTTAAATTCACTTTCTCCTTGTCCCTTTGCAATTCTTCTCTGAATGCCTGCTTCTTCCCACGGCTGTTCCCTGGTCTGCACAATCCTGGGTACAGCATGGTAGTTCAGACGTGATGGACCTGACATCACCAAAATGTCACCACTGTGGAGGTAGAGAGCAGTGGGCCGAGTTGCCTTGGTCACCCCACCTATGAGGAATATTGCACTCTGGCCAAAGCTGTGGAGTCAGATGAGTAAAGTCAGTTATCATCGTCATAATCATCATCATCCTTATTCCAACCTCTTTTTCCCACCAAAGTATGTGGTGATGTATGTTCCAGAAAGCAAGGAAGAGAAAAACTCAGTAAATGGGAGAAGGAGAAATAACCAGCAGCATGCTTAGTGAAATGAGCCACACATTTGTTCACTTACCAATCAAACCCCCCAGATCCTGACTCCAACTAACAGGCAGCAATTAAACTCTATACTCATCTGTCACAACACCTCTCCCCATACTGTGGCTTCTTAAAAAGGGAAAGGCTTTGTGCTGCCCTTTAAAGGATTCAACAGAAATCAATTGCCTCATGAATTGGGGCAATTTATCATAAACATAGGGACTATAAGAGAAAGATCAATCTGAGAACGACAACTGATGAAGCTAAACATTAAGCTAAAACAGGCCCATGAACATGACTGCAGTGATTAATTTCCGGCATGAATAATTACTCACCTGAACGAGAACAAAGGAGCAGTGACACAGGGCTCTGAGTGATCAGTGTGAGCTGCCAGAGTGGAATCCAAGTGGTAATAATTGACAATGGCAGCTTCAGCTCTAAAATATGGGAACCCCAAAGCTTTGGCCACAACAGAACACAGCATGTCCAAGGAGTGAGGTATAATTCCCCGCATGTCTTCACTGTATTCCTGAAAAGTACAAGACTGTGATTTGATGAAGGGTCTTTAGGTTGGGGATATGAAAAATTCTCCTTTTAGACAGCACACAACAGGTCAAAGGAATGTGGTATGATCCCCAATGTCTTCGTCTTCACTGTATTTCTGGATGTACGAGACATGATTTGATGGAAGATGATTATGGTAAATGTCAATAAATGCACCTGAACAAACAGACTTTGTATAGAACACAGCATGTCCAAGGAGTGTGGTACAGCATGTACAAGGAGTGGGTAACATTCTGATTTAGCTTATTCTTGCTGCAATGAGATGATTGTATCTAACATGTGCAAAGACCTCTCATGTTGAAGGGGCCTATAAAAGATATAATTATATAACCCCTTCAGTTCAAAAAGTCTACCCATGGCTGAATATAGTACTGAAGTCAGGAGGTTGGAAGGATTAACCAAAAAGGATGTCATCTGAATTCAAGGGGTTGGTAACTCTTCTTTGGTGGAGGATGTAAATAAATGCTACTGGAATAATATATTTAGTATTTATGAGTACAGTAAAACTTTGATACAACAGGCATCAACAGACAGGAATTTGTTTTTATCGGATCAAGGAGCCGACCGGACTAAATTCTTATATTGAATCAAGGAGCCAACAGGACTAAATTCTTATACAGTATATCAGGAAAAGTCCGCTTAAGCCAGAAGCAGTCCAGGCTGCCTGACCACTTCTGCTATGTTCACCACAATAAGATAAATAAAGACATGTTAATCAGTGAACAGTACAGTACAGTATTACTATACATATCATACCATTTGATTACTGTCATGAATGTATAATACCTCTACATTACAGTACTGCAATGTAGTGAAAAACCATTGGTGCGGTCCGGACTAATGTTTGATATATCAGAAAAAGTCCAGGTTAGCAGGGGGAAGTCTGGATGTCACTTTTTTTGGAATGGCTTGGGCCCCAATTAGTCCATTATAGTGAGGTTTTACTGTATTCATAAATGACATAAAGTGCATTAAATAAACATCACCAGATTGAGGAGTTTAATGATCAAATAATAAAATACATACCAATATTCTTAATGCTGTATTGTGTATGGTAATAAGACAATGACTTACTTTTGTGTCCCAGTTGTGATGATAACCAAGAGTTACCCATCGAAGTTTTTTACTTAAACCTTCTTTCTTGCCCTCACTCCTGAAATGCAAAACCCAGTGTGAGACTGTATTATACTGATAACATACTTCTATTTAAAGCCTGATATAATTTCTTTGTATATAAAAAGGAATGATGTATTGTTGTTGTGGTCCCAAGCTCATCTAGATATGAACCCTGTGGACTACATGTGGAAGCTGCCCCTCTCCTGCAGTCCACCAATCTCCTTTCTGGGGATAAAGAAGATTGTTATGCTGATGATGAAGAAGAGAGTGGATGTAGTGGATGAATGGGAAATTAGGACCTATATGCAAGGGTAGATCCTCCACCCAGTAATGGGGGGGAAGGCAACAATGTGATTATAATATTCAATATATATCGGTTAGTGTAATGTGAGATGAATTTTCACTTTTTTTTTTTTTACTTTAAAACTATGGAGAAAATCTGACAGATGTTCTAAAAACACAAAAGCTAAAAAGAAAAAAAAAATCCCTGTAATCCACAAATAGCTTAGCTACTAATACTGGCTGAAGACATAGTACCATTAATATGTCCACAGGGTACAGACATGTTATAAAAAGTTTAAAAATATAAAACTACAGAACCATGTAACATGTGACAGTCTATAATGCAATAATAACTTCTTTAAATGAACTACAAAATACTGACCAATATTGTTATCTCATAAATACTAATTTCAGAAGCTGAGAGCCTCCTGTACAAGTCTCTAGCCATGATCCACAGTGTTACTGATGCAGCACATAATATTCCTAAGCTTGCTGGATTGTAGTTATTACATTATAGCTCACAAAATAACAAGAACAAGAACAATATCATCCAATTCCATTTTGCCCCATGTAATCTGGAGCATAGTGGCTTGGGGCTACGGTACTCAGTCCTGACCTGACAATTTGGGCAATGGCAACAAACCTCACCTGTCCGAGTAATCAAACTGGAGTAGCTTGATAGAGCCTTCATTAACCCATTCAAATTATGACAATCAGTATATGACATCCCCCTTAAGCTGAATATAACTGCTTGGTGGTGGTCCCCCCAATTAATCTGAAAATGTTCCATATGAATGAAAGGTAAGACTATGTGAGGCACAGTACTGAGGTACATGTTATCTCTTACATTTGACTTAACTCCCACCAAGTTTCATTAGATAACTTGATGCCGTGTGAGGATAGGTTACTTGGATTCTCAGCACAGGGATAATCTTGCAGGCATCTTTTCATCCACTTCAACTGACCCTTAGAAGTAAATGGATTCCGAATGATAAGCAAACCTGGAGAGAAAGAGGAAAAAAAAAGCAAAGGAATCTTATAATAGATGCAAAACTTACAGGAATACTGTTCACTATTTTCAAACAATTAATATTTCAAGGACATTTGGAAGACAAATAATTGAACTGATACGATGTCAGCGCTAATCTATCACATCCTGTATTCTGAATATCTTAGTAATGGTGATGGAATATTGTTCTTAAAGAAAATCATTTAATCAAAATACATAGACAGATATCTATAGACAGACTGACAAACAGATAGATACTTAAAAAGCAATATAGAAAGACATCCTAACCCCACCTTAGGGTGAGAAAGGAGGTCCAGATGATGGTGATGATGATGATGATGATGATGATGATGATGATGATGATGATGATGATGACAGACAGACATATATGGTAGTGAAACCTACAAAACTATTTCAATCTTTATCAACATCCAAAGTATCCAGCTACTCCCTATAAGTACTGATAGAGGTAACTACAGTACTGGGTGTAATTGGGTACTGCATATGGTGCTAAAAAATACCACTGAATAGGACGATCTGACCACCAACCATTACTCTTCTTAAACCCAAACTAGTGTTGATGAAAAACCTATACATGTGGCTCTGTGCACTCTGGGTGGAGCAAAGCAGCTGCTGTGTCCACCCATGAGCAAAGCCTCCATGTTGTGGGGAAAGACCCTAGTCCAACCCTAGTGAGGCACTGCCTACAACAGGTCTGCTCAGCCAAATGGATCAAGATTAAGCAAAAACAACAACCCCTTCTACTTTCTTTTATATGAAGTTATTTGACTCCGGGGACATTTTTCATAATGACAGGGTTATAATGTTATACAGTCTTAATTAACCTCTCTTGTATGAAAGATCTTACCTCAACTGAATTTAATTATCTGTAAGTAGCATGAATAAATCAACAAAATAATAATCTGATTCAAGGCATTATTGTTGTTACTGTGGCCTTAGGTTCATTTCTGTGTAAACCCAGTGGACTGCAGGCTCTGCCTGTGTCCTGCAGATCCTCCTCCTCTTTTTACGGCACTAGTGGGAGTTTAGGGATGGCTGCATATTATTCAGACAGTGGAGCTGCCTTGCTATGTCACTGTGACCGTATGAAGGCATCCCTTTCTCACAAAAAGCAGTTACTGTCACGGGATTATTTAACTGTTATACCTTCTTCACCTGAACTTGGCCTAAATTTGCCATCTCTGTTGAATCATGAACTGTAACAAGAAATTAACACTAGCATATGGTGCTAATAACCAATAAGTGCAATAGAAAGGACGTTGAGCTGTAACAGTATCTTTTTCTGCCTCTTTGCTATGGGAAACAAGTTACAAAAGACCGAAAATCACCAACATTTAATGAGACAAAAAATACCGCCGTGCAAAGGTAACCATACTATAATCAATCTGACCTGGGTGCTGGTGAAGGATGTACACTGCCCATGATGACTGAGGCTTCAACCCAACTTCCTCTGCTGCTATTCGGTCCTTCTCGAAAATATCGTTAGGCTTAATGATGCCTTTTGCTTCCTGAAATGGCCATCTAAATAAACAAAAATTCTCTATTGACTTTAACTAGGCATACAATTGCCACCCCTCCATCTTGAATGCTGAGATGTAAAAAGACATTAACACTAGAATATGGCGCTGGTCCCCAAGTACAGTATCATGAAAAGGATGCTGAGCTATCGTATTATTTTATTCTGTCACTGAACCATGAGAAACAGGCTGCATTTGGACAAGAGCTTCTGACTACTGTAATTAAAATGAATGAACTAAGGTACAGTATATGTAAAGGAGTGTCTGAAGGACAAATGCAATCTGCCAAAAACTTCTATCAGGTCCCCCCTATATAAGTCATATGAATAAATTGCAAGGCCAACTGTTTCTAGGACACCAGTATTCAGACTTAAGCAAAACGAAATGATCCACACTCCACTGCTCAGATCAAAGTGGCTAGAATCATTCAATAACTACGAGCAGATGGGACAGCATAGTACAATAGCAAGATGTGAGTCATATGGGTTTTGGATGTGTCTCAATTTGATAACAGAAGATAAAGTTTACAACAGACAGTATAATAATCAGTTCACATACTTCTTACCTCCATGGCCTCAACTACAAGCACTCCAGAAAGGTCAGGTGGTGGTTGTTTTCTCTTGTAATACTTGAATACATCTCTGAAGTTGTCCTCCTCGCATCTCGGTTTACTCTTTTGCATGACTTTGATGTTCATCCTGAAGCATTCAATGTCATTATGATCTTTGCCACAAAAACAATTTGGAAGAAACTGACACATCATCCACATAAATGAAATATGAACCCTGAAATACTGCTGCATCAAATACAACAATGGTGGGCAGTTTGGTTAAGGCAAGTTAGGTTAGGTTTGATATGGGTAGGTTTTTAATGTATTTTGATTGATTTTTGTAAATATGCTAAGAGATACTCCCATGCCTCCTTTAGGTATACCCTGTATTGTAAAAGAAAAGAAACATTCATGGGTCTAAAGTGTTCTCAGTTTTTTGCATTATAAATTTTATTACCAGCCAGATACTGTGGATCTTGTACGTAGTCTACGCTAGGTTAAATAGCAACTCTACTCTGAGAGGACTTTAAAAGTTTAAAGGGTCGACCATTTAAAGTGATAAAGTATAAAAGTTTAAAGGGTCGACCATTTAAAGTGATAAAGTAATCATTCACCACCACCTTACAGGATTCCTCTGCCTTGATCAGAGTACATCTGAGACAACATACAAATGAAAAATAATCGGGAAAATTCAAAGACTAAAATGAAAAATATAGTTCAACCTGAAAGCGACAAAAATAGCTCACAATGAATGCAGTCCAACTGGGCTCGAGTTTGTTTACATTGTAAACGGCTTAATACAATCTCGACTGAATACTAACTCGAATAAGTAGCGTAGCTGTGTTATGTGCGAATAGAAATACAACAACTCTTAAGTCATCAGACACTGCATAACCTAGGTGCTTTTTACAGAAATGCTCTTGGACAGGAATAGTGTCATTGTGTGATACTAAACAGAGTAAGCCGAAATCATTCATTCCTGAAATTACTATCTGCTGTGATGTTTCCATGGTGACAATCTGGGACCACTTCCCACTGAGAAAATATGACACTATGAAGAATAATGCAGAAAGGAACACTGAAGAAACTAACACTGATTTTTGTGACTTTTACAATATGATACACCTGAATGCCTGTGCTATTATTGCCACCGCTGCTAAATCTGCTTTATGCATTTTTCTTATTTTTCTTTTTTTTACTAGTTCTTTATTAATTTTTCATTTTCATTATCTGTAATTTAATTTTGTGTATATGAATAACACATTAGTGTGAAAACTAAGTCCAAAAGGTACTGAATACTCTATAGACGAGAAAACTTGCACTTCGCTTCCACAGTCCGATGCGTATTTGTTTATAATTGAATGTCTCGGTACTTATATTTTGGCGCAATTTAGAAGTTCCGAGGAAGTCGACGGGGATGGAGCGTCAATTCCCGCGAGTGAACTTTACATGTCACTGCTTCAGAAAACGCTTTCCTATGAATATAAAACAATTAAATGCATATAACTGCAAGAACATGTGAACTATTCAGTATGTCAAAGAGGATTTCTCAGTGCAGGATAATAGAAAATTTAAGATTATAAGTTGGGATGGATCGTCGCACCACAGCATCTCATGAAATGTGGATGATTTGATTAAGTGTTAAATAATGTGTTGCAGTAAAGTAATTATCTTTTTTTGTGTGTGTCTATCGGCATTCGGCTGAATTATGCCCTACCGAGGGCTTAATGAATAACTTCTTCGACTTCCAGTGGCAGCTTCACTTCGCTGCGTTACAAGGTATGTTTGAATATTAGGTAATCCTTTACCTGTGGGCTCTCATTTCTTTAGGCAATGATTTCCTAATGTTTTTATGTGATGCTGATAATTCTGAACTTCATTTCTGTCCTATATATCGTTAATAACCTATTATCTCTGAGGCGTCATTTAAGTTACCCCAATATTTGCTGCCTTACAGGAACATAGAAAACTTGCCCATTTTCGGTGTTTTTTAATGGTACTCTAAGACCATCAGTTCCCTGTCGCATCTATGATTGTTTTTAGCAAGAAGGAATACGTAACGAGACTACAGAATGGAGTCGCCAGATTATTCTCTTATACTATGCTGGATAGGGATGCCTTCACGTGGTGGCACCTATATAACTGGGAGGATTAACTGCCTAGTTATATAATCGTACATCAGTTACCTCCCTAACCCCCGATAGGAGACTGGTAAACCGCAGATGGATAATGTAGGTCTGCAGTCCACCGGGTTCAAGTTTCAGATGAGCCTGGGGCCTCGACAATAACAGCAACTATGCGTTACGGAGGAAAGTGATGGACATGCCCTAAGTGGGAAGTAGACATAATGGAATAGGTGGGGAATTTTTTTCTTCAGTTCGTAGAATTAAGCCTTAAATCGCAAAGTGGCGTGCAACCTTAGAGTTTTGATGGTCATTTATGGAACGCGTAATTATGATTTTTTAAGGAATCGTTAGCCTGATCCATGTCAGAGAATGCAGTCAGCAATCCTACAGGGCGGCCAAATACGTTCATTGTCATGTACTTGAAAACCATCGTTAGAATTTTTGGGATTGCATCCCGCCTCTCGATTTCAGGATGAAACATACGACTCTTAAGCCCACATTATTAAAACTGAGAGGGAGATGTGAGCAAGCCACTAATTTTTTATGGTCGTTTATGGAACACATATAATTACCTCTTCCAGCGAAGATGTAGATGGTTTTGTATTCACTCGTATCTGCCTGTCTGTCCGTCCGCCTGTCTGTTTTTGTACAAGATATCTCAAAAAGTTGTTATCGGATTTCAGTGAAATTTGATGGATTGGTGGGTAGTGGGTCAAGGATGAGCTGATCCGATTCTGTGGTAGATCCGGATCCGGATGCAGGAATCAATCATAAATTTCATTGGTATCGGCAGAGGTATGTTGTCTCAGGGCAGACTAAGGCTGTAAAGTTACATGATTGACTACTTGAGACAGTAAAAGTATTCTGATAGGAAAGGAATTGCACCAGCATCTCTTACATTTTATTGACGTTGGCGGAGGTATGCGCTCGGTAAATGCTCTCTAGTTTTTAGATGTGAGCAGCCTACATCCCACATTATACCTTGTTCCCAGGAATGACACAGGACAGATATGTATAATAATCAAATTTATGGAACACGTGTAATTGTTAGACATGATCAGCCTGCATCCCAGATAACAGAGCGTAGCCAGGAATGATGCAGAATGGTGGGTCATCCTGTCATCACATGCTACAGATTAAC
>JAGKTI010018892.1:0-17369 GCA_018397915.1 Birgus latro | reverse complement strand
TTACTGATCTACCAGAAGACCCGCCGACATGTCATAAAAATACCCCCGCTAATACCAATACGCCAGTCCTGTATGAGACAGCCCTAGCATGTATTCAATATAAATGGTGGGTGTTAGCACCGAAGTGGTGACCTGTAGAAGGTGTATGGTATGTAGGAGGACTGCTGGGCCTTGATAGCAGGCTGTGAAGCCTATGTCCAGAGTTGGACACACACACACACACACAAAAAAAAAAGTGTACTAAAGTGAATATGCAGTATTTATACAGAAATATCTAATTTCCCTAGTCAGACGCCTTACTCCTGTAAGGGACGGCCACAAACAAACTGCCTTCATGACACCCTGTCCCCTGCCATTTTGCTGCCCTCTCCCCAACTTATACCCCCCTCTCATATACCTCTCCAACCCATCCCTCCTCATCCTCAGTCTTCCCCTCCCTCCCCCCCTTTCTACCTCACTCACACACACTCTCCTAGTCAATCTTTCACACACTATCCTCTCCACATGGCCAAACCATCTCAATGTATTTCTCCTAACACTTTCTCTCACATCCACATCCACACTACGATGCTCCTTCAATTCCTCATTTGTCAGTCTGTCTCTCCAAATAACTCCACATGCTCCTCTCAGACAACTCATTTCCACTTGTCTCACTCTTGACTTGTGTCAACAAGGTGCAAGATTTGTTTCCATATGTTAGAGTGGGGATCACAATAGTCATGCAATGACTTTTTTACTTCCATGCTCACTTCCCTATATCTTATCACTGCTTCCAACAAATTAGCAACCTTTCTTCCCTGCTGTACCCTTTCAAGCACTTCATCCTCCAAACTTCCATCCTTATTCATCACACTACCCAAGTGTGCCCTCACATTTTCTATTTCCTTACTATCCAGCCTCACGGTGCATTCAGTGACTTCACTTCTCTCGAAGACCAAAACTTTACTCTTCCCTAAATTCACCTTTAGATTCTGTTTCTTAAATATTCTTCAAAACTCATTCACCAAGCCTTGAAGTTTCCCTTCGTCTTCACTTAACAATACAGTGTCATCTGCAAACAACAGAACAGGAAGGTTCTAAACGCTGAACTTTCTCATTAGGGCCACTCCAACATCCACTGCCCTACCTTGCATCTCTTTTTTAACTCCATTCGTATACAACCTTGGAGATATGACACATCCTTGTTTCAATCCAACATTCTGATGGAAAATTTCACTCAGTTCACCATCCAGATGAACTGCACCCCTAGCAACCTCACACATACTCTTCATGTATTTCAATAGCTTCCCATTTACTCCATATATTTTTAATATTTTCCACATTCCTTGCCTATCCACTCTGTCATATGCTTTCTCCAAATCCATGAAGGCAGCAGAAAAATTATTTCCCTTCTCTACAAACTTTTCCACTAAACACTTAGCATGAATAACTGATCTACACCTCTTCCCTTCCTGAAGCCCTGATCTTCTCCTACTGATTGCTCAGTTACTTCCCTAACTCTGTTAATAAGTATCCTACCATATAACTTTTCCTACTACACTAAGAAGACAAATGCCTCTATGATTACCACAGACAGAGATTTCAAGAATAAAATTATAAAATACATCACTGGATGAAAGGGGCTAACAATCCTAGTCTTCCAACTAACTTCATCAGTGGGCTTGCTTGGCGTGATAGAAACAGCTTCATTGAAGCAGAGGACAGCACAGTAGTGGCGGTTGGCATCAATATCTGTCAGCACCGACACAAAGAACTGGGGCTCCTGACGGGCTGTTGACAATGCCCAACCCTGAGGCTGACAAAACTGTCAAGTGGGAAAAAGAATATTAAGTGACTGACTGAGTGACAGAAATTTATTTACAAGGTGCTACCAAAAAGTTCCCGAAATTTGAAAGCAGAGCGGAAGCTGTTTGTTTTATGGTGTGTGGATGCTGGGTAGCAGTGCACGCACCCTTTGTCTGTTAGTGCTAGTGTCAAGTGGCATTGTGCAGGGTGGATGTGTTCACTAAATGTGTGTGTTTTTTATCTCTGTGTTTGAGTTACAGGTAACTGCAAATTTTACAATCTCAAAAATGGAGGATGTGAATGAGGAATGTGTGTACATCAAGTTTTGTGTGAAACTTGGGAAAAACATGGCAGAAACTCATAAAATGTTGAAACAAGCATTTGGTGACAATGCTTTGGGAGTTACACAAACCTCTGACTGGTTTAAGCATTTTAATAACGGATGAACGTCAACATACGATGATGCATGTTCTGGTCACCTTTCCATCTGTTCAGTTCATGAAAATGTGACCAAAGTTCATGCAATCATCCTTGAAGATCACAGAAGGACAACCCACAATGTCTGTGACATTGTTAGCCTATCGTATGGAACTTGCCAATGAATTCTGTGTGCCAACGTGAGGCGCACAAACAAATGAATACTCCACCATGACAATGAACCCACACACACAGACCCTTGTTGTTCAGCAGTTTTTGGCATAAATAACATACCAGTTGTCCCCAACCTCCCATAATCTCCGGATTTGGTGCCCTGTGATTTTTTTCTCTTTCCAAAAATGAAAATACAGCTGATAGGACTAGGATCTGACACCAATGAGTATATCCAGGAGAAAACTGCAGAAGGTCCTGTGGGAGGCGGTGACTCAACTGGTACAGAGGTGACTTGTAATCCTACCGGACCCAGGTTCAAATCCCTGGTGGGGCAGGGAACAGTTTAAGGATTTGAATTTAATAAAATATGACTTTACCAATGCACCAGAAGACCCGCCAACATGTCGTAAAAATACCCCCGCTAATACCAATACACCACTCCTGTATGAAACAGTCTTAGCATGTATTCAATATGGACGGTGGGTGTTAGTGCCAAAGTGGTGGCATGAAAGGGTGTATGGTATGTAGGGGGACTACTGGGCCTTGGGAGCAGGCTGTGAAGCCTATTCCTAGAGTCAAAAAAAAAAAATATATATATATATATCTATCTATTGCCAGACGCCTTAATCCCGTAAGGAGTGGCCACAAACAAATCGCCTCCATGTCACTCTGTCCCCCACCATTTCACTGCCCTGCTCCCAGCTCACACACCCCTCTCTCATATACCTCTCCACTCCATCCCTCCATCTCATCCTTGGTCTCAACCTCCCTCTTCCCCCCCTCCACCTCACTCATACACTCTCCTCATCAGTCTCTCACTCTCCATTCACTCCACATGCCCAAACCACCTTAATGTGTTCTTCCTAACACTTCCTATCACATCCATATCCACACCATAATGCTCCTTCACTTCCTCATTTATCAGTCTGTCTCTCCATGTGACTCCACATGCTCCTCTCAAATAACTCATTTCCACTGCTCTCACTCTTGACTTCTGTCCCTCCAACAGGGTCCAACCTTCATTTCCATATGTTAGAGTTGGCATCACAATACTGTCATGTAGTAGCTTTTTCACTTCCATGCTCACCTCCCTGTTCCTTATCGCTGCTTTCACGGAACCAGCAACCTTTCTTCCCTGCTGCACCCTTTCAAGCACTTCACCCTCTAAACTTCCATCCTTACTCATCACACTACCCAGGTCCTTACAGGAACTCACATTCTCCATATCCTCCCCATCCAATCTCACTGTACATTCACTAACTTCACTTCTCTCAGAGACCATCACTTTACTCTTCCCTACATTCACCTTTACATTCCATTTCTTACACACTCTCCCAAACTCATCTACCAAGTCTTGCAGCTCCCCTTCGTTTTCACTTAACAACACAGTATCATCTGCAAACAACAGTACAGGAAGTTTCCAAACACTGCCCTCTCTCACTAGGGCCACTCCAACATCCACTGCCCTACCTTGTATCTCTTTTATAACACCATCCATAAACAGATTGAACAACCACAGAGACATGATATCCTTGTTTCAATCCAACCTTCAAATGGAAAAATTCACTCAGTTTACCATCCACACACACTGCAGCCTTAGCATCCTCATACATACTCTTCACTTCCTTCAACAACTTCCCATATACTCCATATATTCTTAATACTTTCCATAATCCTTGTCTACTACCCTGTCATATGCTTTCTCCAAATCCATGAAGGCTGCATACAACTTCTTGCCCTTCTCTAGAAACTTTTCCACTAAAGATCTAAGAATGAATATCTGATCTATACAACCTCTTCCCTTCCTAAAACCTCCCTGTTCTTCTCCAACTAATTCCTCTGTTATTTCCCTAACTCTGTCAATAAGTATCCTACCATATACTTTTCCTATTACACTAAGAAGGCAAATGCCCCTATGATTACCACACACTTCTTTTTCCCCTTTTCCTTTGTACAGGGGAATACTCATACCTGACTTCCAATCCTCTGGGACTCTACCTTCCTCCCAGGCCAATCTGCACACCTTCCACATCCATTCTATTACTATCTCTCCTCCATACTTCAGCATTTCACCACACACTCCATCAATTCCTGGCGCTTTCCCCATTTTAACTTTCTTCATGGCTTCCACAACTTCCATCCTACTGATTTCTTCCTCTCTTCCCACATCCCTCCTTCTCCCAGCCATTCCCCAGCCACTTATACTTGCATTACTTTCATTCTCTATGTTCAACAATTCATTAAAGTGTTCTCTCCATTAGTGGTAGGTGGTGGCAACCATCATCCACTCACTTGATGTAGTGCTGCCTACTTCTTCCTTAGCCTTTATCATTCTTTTTCTGTGCCTGCCCTCCTTTCCTTCTATTTCTCCTATATTTCCTGTCACTTCTTACTGCTTTTCTTTCCTTTACAGGTGGCATTACATTGAGTGACAAGCCAAATGGTTTCCTGTAAGCCAAGAAACCATTTACAACGCTGGGTGGTAACCATATAACCAAACCATACATGCTCCCTACGTGTCAACAAGTGGGTTGGTGGAGGGTTAGTGCCCCTCCCCGTAAAAAAAAATAACTCAAAGTCAAATGGCCACCCCTTACGGGATTATGGTGTCTGGCAATAGATAGATAGATAGTTCTCTCCATCTGTTCACTTTTTCTCCCTTCTCTACTAGTAATCTACCATTTTTATCTTTCACTCCCCAACTAACTTCTTTAGCACCCTGCCTAACTCTCTTTACCTCTTTGCAGAACATTTTCTTATATTCCCTCCACTTTGCACTCAAATTCCTTCCAAAATTCTCATCCACTCTCTTCTTACTCTCTCTTACTAATCTTTTCACCTCTCTCCTCCTCTCTACATACAACTCTCTCTTCCGTCTCTCAACTTCTTCGACGCCCCTGTTCCTCATCCACTCACTATATGCTTTCTTCTTTTGTGCCACAGCCTCTCTCACCTCTTCAGTCCACCATGCTGTTCCCTGCACCCCCTTTCGTCTTCTCTTCACCCCACATAGCACCTCACATACTGCACAGATTTCTTCTGTGAATACCTTGCACACACCTTCCATGTCCCTCATCTGCTCCAATCTGTATTTACCCCCCCTCCAAAAAAAAAAGCTGATGCTCAAGGACTTCCAGAACGCATTCCAGTCATGGAAGAAGCGCTGGGATCGATATGTCTACACATCCAAAGAAACTATAGTACTGTACTTTGAAGGGGATGATGGTGATTAGGACTTAAGTTTTCTTCATTTTTTTGTCAAATTTCAGGAACTTTTGGGCAGCACCTCTTACAGTACCTTAACGAAATTCATCCTTACTGAATAACAATAAAGGTCAGGTATATTAATATAAAAATCACAAATAAAATGGCACCTGTCTGTTACAATATACAGAATTTAATAACCAAGCATTTCTCATACTGTACAGAACTAATCTAAGAAAAAAATATATTATTAAAGATTAATGTAACATCCACAGCTACTACTGTTGCCATACTAACAGTGCATGCCAACAGATATGTAAAGGTATCATACTTTCAAAGGCACACGATCAGCCTACTCTATGGTACAGTATAAGGTACAGTATTATAAAGTCTTCTAAAGAATGATTTAACAGGACAACATGAGGGTAAATCATAAATGCCTTCTCAAGATTTAAGACATTTCACAGGCAATGCTAC
The DNA here is from genome assembly GCA_018397915.1 of Birgus latro. Lineage (NCBI taxonomy): Eukaryota > Metazoa > Arthropoda > Malacostraca > Decapoda > Coenobitidae > Birgus > Birgus latro. The sequence continues at coordinate 11,312 of JAGKTI010018892.1, read as the reverse complement.
TGACCAACTCAAGTCCATCGATGAAAGGGGTGTCAGGCCAGTCACGCTCAGGGAATCTCTGGATGATTTTACCACTGCCGATACCATTGCCTGTAACCACAAAATGAGCTTAATACTGTAACGGAACTTCCAATATGTACCACAACGTCATAGACTTAAATTGTGCCCATTTCAGTTGATATTTAATACCTATAGCAGGACTGGACCTTCTCCTTGAAAGGGAAGAATGACAACCACTGGCTACTCTTCCCCCTGCAGGCTATGTAGGCTATATCAGACACCATTAATAAAAGCTGTACAAACGAATAACAAAGTGTTTTACGGGCTATGTTTGTGACTAAAACCTTTACACATCATCTAACCAATATGAACTAACAAGGAGCAAATTAAAGCTAGCATTGTACCATATATGAAATGACATACAAAAACAGCCCACTTAATGAAACCACCATAACTCACGTTTAACTAGACTCAACAAATGCAGACTTAAATACACTACCACCATGCCCTTGTTGCTTCTAATGCATAATAACATACAGTAGTTCCCGTTTGGGATTAAGGCGTCTGGTAATAGATATATAGATAGTTCAATAATTTACAATGCCAGAACTTTAAAGTAACCACGTCCCTGTGTACATATGAACTCAATCTTTTCAGTATCGGTAGATACCGTACCCAGTAGAGAACCAGGGTGGATCCTGTTTTGTCTCTTGATTTATGTAAGTGATAAGAGGAAGAAGTGGCTAGAGTGGATACAGGACAGGGGTTCAGTTAAAATAAGAACAGAATATATTGAGAGCATGAAGCACATAAAAAGACTTGTGAAGAAGAAAAAGGAGGAGGTAAACGATGATCTAGGAAGAAAAATGAATGCAAATTACTGTACTCTGAAAATACTGTAGAAAGTTATTCTTGAAAGACGTGCAGAAATGTAGAAGTGACAGTGGAAAGAATGTGAAAGTGTGAAGGATGTAAGTGGTAGATTATTAACCCATGGGAATGAAGTATGGACCAGATGGAATGAATACAGTACTTTGAAAGTCTGATGAACGGGAATGGAGAGAGCAAAGCAGACTGTTAACATGATTGGTTTGGGGGTTGTACAGAGCAGGAATGCAGTACCAGGAAACGTGACATTCACCCAGAAGAAGAACACTACGAAGCGGCTGAAAAATGGGAAACCAGCTGGGGTTGATGAGGTATATGCAGAGATGATTAACCCGAGGAGCTCCGTCGACGTATGGGTATGTCGCAACGTTTTGTCACAGCTAGACCCATCAATGTACGGGTACGTCGCACAATTGCAAGGCTCATAATTTGCACAATTTTCAAGTTTCATGGGTGATTTTTGGTAGGAATATGTGGGAGACCTTCCTCTATCTGCTGTCAAGTGAGGATACTGCCTGGCCCCAACTGACCCCCCTCCCCCCACACTCATCAATTCACCTGTTAGCAGTGACCTGGCCAGTAGACATGTTGCCCCATGGTCTCTCCAATGACGAAATTCACGGTGAAAGTGATTCCTGAGGTGGAGGACAAAGAAATAAAGAAGCTAGAGCAAGAAACAAACAGAAGTGATGAGGTGGCAATGTCGTAAAGGAAGGGGCCATATGTGGATGTGTTTGGTGACTGAACAATGCTTCTATTGCCTATATGATTGTGTGAAAACCAATACAGTCTTGTACTACACATAAATTCATACCAAATAAATAAATAAATACATAATTCAAAGTGCCTTGAATTAGTTTAGCCCCCCATAGTTCATTTTCTTTGAGGCCAGATACCCTGAGAAAGAGCAAAAGGTAAGGGTGACTCATCACCTGTAGCACCATTTATAGGCCCAGGAGGGCGATTTCTCTATGAATTCTTGATGTTCTCACCAAAAGCGAAGGTTTGAGCCCCCCAGAAAATAATCCGAAATTGCTCAGGACTGGGGGGTATCAGAGGTATGAAATCGGTCGGGACGTGACGGTTAAGTGTAGTGGAGAGAGCGGAATGAAGTGCTTGTTAGAAATATGTAAGAAGGCATGGATGAGTGAAACTGACAGTAGAGTGGAAAAAGGCAGTGACTGTACCTCTGTGCAAAAATAAAGGTGAGCACAGTGAGTGCAAGAATTATAGTGGCCAGCTAGGACTATTGAATGTAGTATGGAAGGAATATTGAAGAATTATTATAAAGAAAGTAAGAGAGATATCAGAAGTCCTAGTGAGTGATGAACAGGGTGGCTTTAGGAATGGAAGAGGGTGTGTGTATCAAATATTTGCAGAGATAGTGGAGAAGGTTTGTGAGAAGGACTATAAGGTGTTTATGGCATTTATGGATCTGGAAAAAGCATACAACAAAGTAGACAGGGAAGGACTGTGGAAGATTTTGAGCATGTTTGGTGTAGATGGTAAGCTGCTAGGTGCCATTAAGAGTCTTTATGATAGCAGTGAGGCATAGTGTAAGGGTAAATGGGCATCTAAGTGAATGGTTCACAATCAATATGAGCATGCGATACGGTTGTGTGATGTCCCCATGGTTGTTCAATGCAGTATATATATATATATATATATATATATAAATGGGGTGATGAGAGAAGTAAAAACACGAGTAATGCAGAGAGGTGATGGATGGAATATCTTAAATCTGATGTATGCAGATGATGCAGTGCTACTTGCAAACACTGGATAAGAGCTTGGGAGACTAGTGCAGAGTTTTGCTGATGTCCATGAGCGTCATGCCTTGAGAGAAGACTATATGTAGAAAAGAGTAAAGTGATGGTTACTGAGAGAGAAGGTGACTCCTAGTGTGACATTACAGTGAATGGAGAGAGACTGGAATTGGTGAGAGTTCAAATACCTGGGTATGGTGATAGAAATGAGAGGAAAATGTGCAAAAGAAGTGGAAAGTAGAGTGACACATGGAAGGAAAGAAGCTGGTGCTATGAAGGCCTTGATAAGAAACAAGGCTTGAGTGATGCAGCTGTGCAAGGCTTACATGAAGGAGTGTTAATGCCAACTTTAACATATGGGTGTGAGACTATGGTGTGGCATGAAAATGAAAACTCAAGATAAGAGCAGCGGAGATGGCATTGCTGAGGATTGTATGTGGAGTACAGAGAGTGGACAGGATGTGGAATAATGTGATTCGTGAAAGATGTGGAGTGAGGAAGTCTGTGGACACCACAACTGAAGAGAGTGTACTGAGACGGTATGGTCATGTGGAGAGATTGGATGACAATAGAGTGGTGAAAAAGATATACCAGTATCTGAGTGAATTTGAAGGAGGGGGGAGGCGAGGTAGGCCAAGAAGAAGGTGGAGGGGTGGACGACTGTGTGAGGAAGGGAGGTATGGAATTTGATGAGGCTACAGGACTAACAAGAGACCATGCCAGATGAATGAATTTTTTGCGAGGAAGCACATAACCAGGGATCTGGCACCCCTTTTTAATGTGACAGCATTCAGACTGGCTGTCAGATAGGTTCTGTATATGTGAAGCTACGGAATGTGGTGAAATATTTTTAGCCTCTCAGATGGGGCCAGGATTTTCTGGGCTTGAATGGTGAGTGAATGGAAGCGTGGCCCATGGAACTGGGCAAACTTTGGCTGTTTGGATGTTGCTACTCCTCACCCCACCCTAGGGTAGGAAAGGAGGTCCAGATGATGATGATGATGATGATGATGAAAATATTCAGGTTTTCACTGCATATTCAGTTTATTGTTTTTATTGATATGGTAACTAACTGTACACTGTATTTCTGGTTTTTGTATGCTAAAGATAACTGGACTAATTTAGTGAATAGAACGGTTTTCCATGTCTGTATCATCCTGTAAATCTCATTCATACTTATGCTCTTCTCTTTTCACACTGGGGTTGTTTTCTATCGACAACCTTTACCGAGACAAAGCGATAAATTTTATGTCCACCTCTGTGTGTGTGTGTGTGTGTGTGTGTTCCCATAATATCTCCTGAATGGCTGGAACTATCAACATGAAGCCTCAGAGTATCAAGATATGGCCAAAATCTTGGAGGAGTTCGAAAACAGGGACTCTGGATCAAGGTCAGCAAAATGGCTGCCAAAGGTCAACTAGCTTTTATCACCTGCCTTTAGCACCATTATATCTCATGAATGGCTTGAGCTATCAACATGAAACCTCCAGGGTATCAAGATATGGCCAAAATCTTGGATGAGTTCAAAAATGAGGACTCGAGGTCAAGGTCAGCAAAATGGCTGCCAAAGGTCAACTAGTTTTTATCGCCCACCTTCAGAACCACTACAGTACTGGTATACCATGAACAGCTTGAGCTATCAACATGAAACCTTTAGGATACCATATTAAGATGTGGCCAAAATCTTCACCCCCCCCCCTGGGGAAGCCCTGCCCCAAGCTCCCTCAGGGGGAGTCTGCCCCCACCCTTGACCCCCTCAGGGGCGGGGATGGGGGCTTGTAACTTGGCCAACAACATATTTTGACAGGCGATTATCATTCAGCTCCCGAATGCTTTTCTTTCATGTTACAGTACTTTCAACTAGCTCAATTACTTTTTGTCCATTTTCTGCTATGGGAGATGTCATCAAGCAATACAGTAAAACCTCGATATAACGGACTTCAGTAGACCGGAATTCGCTTTTATCGGACTCGAGGAGCTACCAGACTAAACCCCTATATATCGGAAAAAGTCCGATATAGCCAGAAAGCAGTCCGGACTGCCTGACAACATCAGCTATGTTCACCACAATACAACAAGTAAAAGACATGTTTTTCAGTCCATAGTACAGTATTATTATACCATTTGATTAATGTAGTGAAGGTATAACACAGTACAATACTGCAATGGTGGTGTAAACTACCGATTCAATCCAGACTAATGTCTGATATATCGGAAAAAGTCCGGATTAGAAGGGGTAAGTCCGGATGTCGCTTTTATCGGAAAATCGCATATCTCGGACTGGCCTGAGCCCCAATTAGTCCGTTATAGTGAGGTCTTACAGTTATGAGTTCTAGTCTACCTCTGTTATATGTCTACTTCTGTCACCGAAGATGCTGCTGCTACTGCTGTTAAAGTTGTGCTTCCTGAAGATTCCATTTAGTGTCTTTGTTCTGAAGACACTGGAGTGCTAATGCAGGTAAAATGAAGCTTCAATCAGCCTGTTATCTAAGGTAAATGGGCAAAATCTAATGTGTTATTATAAATTAAGTTTTCATCACAAATGTACAGGACTGAAAAAAAAATAATTAAAGGTATTTTTCTCTCTTATAAACTTTGTAATGTGTTGCCTTAAACTCAATAAAGTTACTTTGTTCAAACACTGCATCCATGTCCAATTTCTTAGCTATGTCACAAGATGCCAAGCACATAAGAGCAACAAAAGCTTGGCTTCTACTTGGAAACTTTGAAATAAACTTTTAATTGCTATCTATCTATTGCTAGATACCTTAATCCTGTAAGGGGTGGCCAAAAACAAATTGCCTCCATGTTGCCCTGTTCCCTGCCATTTTGCTCACCTCTCCGAAGTTACACTCCCCTCTCATACACCTTACTACTCCATCTCTATGTAATGCAAAGATTTTTCTATCTGTGTTATAAAGAGGAAAATCTATCTATATCACACCACATATGACACCAGTGTCTGGGCGGTACTTAGACTGAATTAATTTAATTCGGTGTTTTCTGTTTACTGCCAGAGTAGATATCCTAGAGTTATTAAGGAGGCCTCATTAATTTGATTACCAACAAGAAGAAACATCAACAGATAATAATTGAAATAATTTGGTATGCTGCCACCACCCAGCAGTTGCCGGGAAAAAAAAGTATTAAAGATATTAGTCCCGTACGATGGAAGAGGGGACAATGAGGCCTACGGCAGTAACAGGGTAGCATGAGTATAATATATGAGAGCGTGGATTTTATAGATGTAACAAGCCTTGCGGGCCACTCGATCTCATGAATTACTCCCCAGAGGATTTATACCAAACACATACGAAAAGAATACTTATCTATATTGTTAACCTTAAATTACACAGAATGAACAGAACAACGAACAAGAATTAATTACTGGAGCATAGTAAAACTTTAGTCTCCGATACCACCAGAATATCTGAGAGAATGGAAGCTCTCTTCACAGTTTATAAATCACCTGACTCACATAACACAGTACAAAGTAATTATTTAAGAGTATACCACTTCAGTAGTACCTTGGGCTTTACACACAAGATGTTGATTAATCTGCTCACAGAAATACTACTCGCCCGATACAAAAACACCCGTACATAAAGAATTCACTCAACACGATCTCTTAACTCGTCGCGAGGTACTCGACATAGAAAATTACAACCACAGGAGAAACTCACATAAACCACGGTCTCAAAAGGACTCGTAGTAATACCCAGTTCACAACGTGTTACACAGTTTACTCTACTTTTAAAGAAAACCTCCCTATTTTCCATGGGTTTGCACAACATAACATATCTATGTAAATAATCCGAAGCCCAAGATAAATTTAATATGTAGACTCAGCGCTTGCAGTACTCTGCATGATAGAGGAATACAACACTCCACTTCTCCCTCACTTACAACCAAAATAATACACTACACAAATAAAGGCTTACTAAGTGGACCATACGACACCATTTATCGACGCTGTGAATTGAAAGAGACTAAGTGGAAACGTGTAAGGGCTTTGGCACTAGAGACTGCGAGACACGACGCAGCTGATGGGCAGACTCCGAGACGCCACACCAAATCTGTGGATCCGTCCTCCTTGAGGTTCTGCTCAGAAGTCATATAATAGCATTGATAAATATTATCAGACAACTTACTTTATATATAGTTAGAATGACAACTAATTATTGTGACGTATGGGGGAGAAATACCGTGAATTACTCGGGTCCATACCTGTGGATCCGCCCTCCATGAGGTTCAGCTCAGAAGTGACGCATCACGGGCAGGACGCCCCGCAAAAACCCGCAACGTTCTTACAACCGGTTCTGACTTCGACCAATTACTCTACAGTCAACTTGTTATACCATCGTCCAGGAATTTTGCAACAAGAAATTTACACAGTCCTTTACTTAGACAAAATGACTTATGATGATTTAAATTTTGTGGTAATGACATAGGTCTAACAATTTAAAACGATGCCCAAAGTCACGCATTGACATAATTTCCCTTTGTTCGCGTTGGTACTGGCCCACGTGATCTGGTGACTGTGTAAAATAAATTAATTTTGTGGCTAACAATGACAATAATCAATAATCAGACTTTACCTAAGTTCTTAGACATCATTATTTAGTACAACAAGATAATAAACACAAACTCAACAACACAATTCTGAATTCCAGGTGTAAATACGACTCATCGCGAATTTTAATCTCGAATCAACTTTCTTCGCCTCTTTATCGAAACCAGACACGAAATTGCGCGTCCTACTCGCTCCACACGGTCCATATATTAACAATAATACTCCCCTACTACACTTTACTAAAAACAAGCCCAAAAATGAATTACAAGGTCCACTTCCCATATATTACATCTTAACAGGGTCCAGAATTACACTTACATTATACTTATACTAACTTATATTACTCTTATACTACTTATATTATACTTATGTGATAGACTAGAAATTTCAGCATTACACCTACATGTCATCCTCAGTCTCCCCTCCCCTCTACCCTCCTTCACCTCACTCACATACACTCTCTTAGTTAGTTTCTCACATTTCATCCTCTCCAAATGGCCAAACCATCTGAATGTAATTCCCCTAACACTTTCTATCACATTCACATCCAGACCACAATGCTCCTACATTCTCATTTGTCAGTCTGTCTCTCCAAGTAACTCCACATGCTCCTCTCAAATAATTAATTTCCACCGCGTTCTTCCAACATGGCCCAAGCGTCACTTCCAATATATAGAGTGGGGATCACAATACTGTCATGTGCAACTTTTTTACTTTCATGCTCTCTTCCCTATTCCTTATCACTGCTTTCAGTGAACCAGCAACCTTTCTTCCCTTCTGTACCTTTCAAGCACTGCATCCTCCAAACTTCCATCCTTACTCACCACACTACCCAGGTACAGTACTTAAATGCACTCACATTTTCCATTTCCTCACTAAGCATTCAGTGATTTCCTTTCTCTTGAAGACCACAACTTTACTCTTCTCTGCATTCACCTTTAGACTCAGCTTCTTACATACTGTACTTTCCCAGACTTATTCACCAATCCTTGCAGTTTCCTTTTGTCTTCACCCAACAACACAGTACTGATATGATCTCCAAACAACAAAACATAATGTTTCCAAATGCTGCCCTCTCTCATTAGAGACGCTCCAACATCCACTGCCCTAACTTGCATCTTTATAACTCCATCCATATACAAATTGAACAGCCATGGAGACATGGACTTTATCCTTACTGAGCAACCATGGAGACATGACATATCCTTGTTTCAATCCGACATTCAGATTGAAAAATTTACTTAGTTCACCATCCACATGCACTGCAGCCCTAGCACCCTCATACATACTTTTCATGGCATTGAACAGCTTCCCCTTTACTCCATACTGGGCATATTTTTATTATTTTCCATATTCCTTGTCTATCCACTTTATCATATGCTTTCTCCAAATCTAATAAGGCAGCATACAACTTCTTTCCCTTCTCTACAAACTTTTCCACTGAACACCTCAACATGAGCTATGCAACCTGTTCTGTTCCTGAAACCTCCCTGTTCTTCTCCAACTAACTCTTCTGCTATTTCCCTAACTGTCAATAAGTATCCTACCATATTGCTACTTTTCTTATTACACTAAGAAGACAAATGCCCCTATGACACTACTATTTCCCCATTTCCTTTGTACAGGGGAATAATTAGGGTAAGTTCGCCAATTAGGATGCACATGTGGGGACAGAAGTCAAGAGTGAGAGCAGTGGAAATGAGTTATTTGAGAGGAGCATGTGGAGTCACATGGAGAGACAGACTAACAAATGAGGAAGTGAAGGAGCGTTGTGGTGTGGTTGAGGACGTGATGGGAAGCGTTAGGAGAAACACGTTAAGGTGGTTTGGGCATGTGGAGAGGATGGAGAGTGAAAGATTGACGAGGAGAGTGTATGTGAGTGAGGTGGAGGGGGCGAGAGGGAGGGGGAGGCCGAGGATGAGATGGAGGGATGGAGTGGAGAGGTATATGAGAGAGGGGGGTGTGAGTTGGGAGCGTGGTAGTGAAATGGCAGGGGACAGAGTGACATGGAGGCGATTTGTTTGTGGCCACTCCGTTCGGGATTGAGGCGTCTGGCAAAAGATAGATAGATAGATGTGGGGAAAAACTGCTCTGCAAAAACATAATGCACAGAATCGAAATCTTTTACACTCAAAATAAACTAAAACCATCTACCAATGATCCCTGAAAACAACGAGCCTTTATTCCCATTAATTTGGATAAAGCAGTAAAAAATGTCAGACAAAATGAAAATTCCCACATGACCCTTAGCCAAAAGCTAAGGGTACTGACTTTGCAAAATTGAAATTTTGAACCAGTTATTACCCATATATTTCACTCGCTGTGTTTCAGATGGATAGCCAAGGCCCTGAGGATTATGCCAAGCCAATATTAAGAGGTTGCAATAAAGGGGGGGAGGCGAGGGGGGTCCTATATGGAATATTCATGCCACCTCAGACCAATTAAGACGCGTTTTGTAAAAGTTGGTTTTACAAGGGCATAGGCAGCATGTGACAGAAATCTGGGTCTCGCTCTATCAATATGTGGCAACAGGGTCAAAATACCTTGGATAGTAGTGACGTGATATCCATCTGCTTTGTGGCTACAACATCCCCATTTAGGACGCAGTGCGCAAGCCCCTACATGGGTGCGCGTCCTATATGGCGGGACGCGCGTCCATATAGGGTCTTGCGCACTGCGTACAAATTGGACAAAATTTTGTGCAGTGAAACACTATAGCTAATTAGGTATATTAAAGTTACATTCTTCTTTTCGTCAGCAGGTAATCTAGCATAAAAGAGTTCTACAGCTATATGAGGTACAATGTCAAGTAAAAACAGGAATAAGCCACCACAGAAGCCTCCACAGAAGAGACGTCATTATTCGGCACATGTCTTGCAGGAAGACTCTGAGGACATTAAAACGTAATTCTGTTTGCCTGAATGCAACTGTGATGGTAATGTGTACATGATAATTATTTCAGCATTAAATTATTAGAAGTAAAGCTATATATATATGCATAATAACTTGTTACTAGTACAAAAATTTTCCTGTACTATATACAGTACTCAGTTTTGCGATTAGGCCTACTTTACTTTCTCTTAGATGTGGACTGTCAGTTTGAGGGGCTGCCAAGAAACACGACATCCCTGAAGCAACCCTTAGGCACAAACTATCAGGCTACCATGGAATGGGCTCAAAACCTGAACCAAAACCTCTTCTAAATAATGCTGAAGAAGAAGTTCTTGTTGATTATGTAATCAGCGGAGTTAAACGGGCACATCCAGTTACAAAAAGGAATGTAACTGACGCTGTAAAGGACATACTGCAGGACGAACAAAGCAAGGGAATTGCAAGAAAGCTACCCCCCCTCATTTCATGGAGCAGAACCAAAACAAAAATGGTGGACTCTTTTTCTAGAGACACCCTGAGTTGACATTCCGCACACCGGAATCATTAACATCAGCAAGAAAGAACATCAGTGTTGCAGTGATTAAGCAGTGGTTTCACTCTACTCTCGACTATTGTAAGGAAATAGATGCCACTGATGCTTTGGAGGACCCAACTCGTATTTTCAATATTGATGAAACTGCCTTTTGTTTATCCCCATCAGTAGGAAAAGTACTGGCACTAAGGGGGGAAAAATATGTCTTTGAGGAACGCTCTCTTCAGTACAAGACCAATATAACAGTGCTAGGTTGTGTTTGTGCAGATGGTTCCATTCCACCTCCCATGATCATCTATCCCTGCAAGAGGATAAATCCTATGATGGCTGAGAAATTTCCATCTGGCTACAATTTCACAGTAGGAAAGAGTGAGAAAGGGTATATCACATACGAAACCCTGTATGAATATCTCTGCAATGATTTCAATGACTGGCTAACAGACCACCACATAAAAAGACCTGTCATAATGTATACCAACTGGCATGAGACCAGGAACAATTATTTTCTTGCAAAAACACTGAATGAACTGGATATAATTTTGTATGGGCTCCCTCCAAACACCACACTTCATGCAGCCTCTTGATGTGTCTGTATTTGGCCCACTGAAAAAAGGCTGGGCTAGGTCAGCAAGGGAGTGGGAAACTACAAACCATGAAAATG
>JAGKTI010018890.1:380-17371 GCA_018397915.1 Birgus latro | reverse complement strand
TTATAGAGTTTGGGAAACTGACTAATGAAGCTTTAACTGACAAGTTCAGGGTGTGTTCAAACTTATTTCAAGGTTTTACACAGTTGTCACCATAGATTAGGAAACTAGCAGATCGCTGTAAAAAAATAATCATGTTAAATTACTCTTCTGGGGTCATGGTGTTAAGTGAGAATGTCAAAATTCTGACCCGACAAAGGCTTTCAATACTTTACGAAAATCCGATATATACATCATGGAGCCAATAAGATCACTAGCCATGTTTGTATTAGTCCCTATTGAGGTGCACTATGGGACCGGACCTTCTCCCCAGGGGCAGAATGATGATCAGAACAAACTTCTTTCTTATGGTGGTCAAGTACGACGCTGGTGCTGGAATTGTCAGTAGTGAAAGTAGTGCGTATGAAAGCCGACTGCCTGGATTACATATGACCTAATGAGAATCGTGTTAGATATTGCGGCGCCCCGAGGATGGGTTCGAGTTCAGGAGTTGAGATCATTTAATCCAGGTTTCGACAGTAGATCCTTTTACATTCAAGCATACTGCGATATTGACACCTTGTTGATTCATACCATTGACATACTGAAATTCTCTCTCTCTCTCTCTCTCTCTCTCTCTCTCTCTCTCTCTCTCTCTCTCTCTCTCTCTCTCTCTCTCTCTCTCTCTCTCTCTCTCTCTCTCTCTCTCTCTCTCTCTCTCTCTCTCTCTCTCAGCCAATACGGAACATCACAATGGACTCAAAACCAGACTCAGGGCACTGCAGAATGGAAAGCTATAATCACCAAACAACAAAGTACCGTCATATTTTTCCAGTTAATTTCCTATACTCGGATGGGGAGAGAAACGGAGTCAGTATTCGGATGCAGTAGTAATAATTATCGCAGTGTTTTTGCTATTAATTTTATTGTGAATCGCTTTGACTGACTGTAGTGGAAATCAGACTCTTGTTAAGCACAGAATTTAAGTGTAAGATGGAAGAAAGAACAAAGTGTATTATACGATGATATTTAGTAAATATGAAGTATTATGGTTGGTTTCTTTCATCTGAAGAGAACTTGCTCACTTGCAGAATCTGAAGACAAAGAAATGGTTGTGTGAAATTCAGTGAGTTTTGTTTATGAGATGTGAATGAGTCTTCTTGGTCACTAGACAAATCTAACCCTCAGTCTGACTACCCCTGGCCATCAAGTGAGCTGAAAGGGATTATGGATTTCTGTAAATGAAAATTAACCTACTTTAGTATTATGGCCAAGTAGGGCACATAATGATATTCCCTTGATCAACATGATACTTATATACCAGGTAGAGGAATAATACCACGCGGTAGAGATGAAGGAACTTTTTATAATTAGGAATGCACCAAAGGTATCTTATCAAAATTTAAGCTAGCACACTGCAGAATGTGGGCTTGGAGTCAGTGCCAATATATTGATGAGCTTATTGTGGAGTAAATGTTATATAAATTGATGCGGATCTTTTAGCCTCTTCTCCAAGGCCAGATATACCATGGCAAGCCTGTGTTGTCTGTGTGTAAGCTTTTTGGCTGGACAGTAATACGGGCAATGGCTTTCTCAGTTTTCAATAATTCAGTGAGCAGTACAAAAATTTATATGGTTTTAACATCTGTATAGTGCACAAAGTAAGGAAATGTTACATAACAAATAATATAGTCTATATGAACTTTAGATCATCATTGTGCCAATTCTGCCAGGCATCTAATACCATGCTGTTTCTGTAAGTTTTTATCTTAATTCCAATGATGTATCGCAAATCTGCAATAACTTTCCCCTAGTGCAGTGCAGAGTAAAAATGTTGTTGTTGTTGTAACCCCTGACTCAGAAAGAACTGCACCCTCCTCCAGTCCTCAGGAGATATATACAGTAATATTACAACTTGGTATAGCGACTTGAACATAACACTACATATACTTGTGGAGAGCTTAACACGTCTCACCCCCACCACTGCTATAAACACGGGCCCTCGAAGTCTGACTCCTGTTACTATTCCTTATTTTTCCAGGCTTGTAATTGTGCGGTGTTGTGTTTTGCTGTGTTGTGTTGTGTTGTGTTGTGTTGTGTTAGAGAGAGAGAGAAATATCGTGAGGGTGAGGTGTTTTGGGGAAGGAGGGCCAGGATACTAAACATTTAGCGAGGATTCTAATTTGGAGGCCATTGTGTTGCAGGGAGTGGGTCGTTTCTCATGGAGGGGGGGAGGGAGGAAAGGTAGACAGTGTGGGAGAAGGGGAGGGAAGGTAGAGGGGTTTGGGGAGGTGGAGGAAAGCTTACGGGTATGGAGGAGAGGGAAGGAAGTTAGAGGGTGTGGGGGAGGTGGAGGGTAGAGGGCGTGGGGCATGGGGGAGGGAAAGGAGAGGGCGTGGGGGAAGGGGGTGGGAAAGGAGAGGGCGTGGAGGAGGGAAGTGGGAAAGGAGAGGGCGTGGAGAAGAGGGATAGAAAAAGAGAGGGATTGGGGAAGGGGAGAGGAGAGAAGAGAGAGAGTGGGGGATAGGGGAGGGAGAGGGCGTGGGGGAAAGGGGAGGGAAGGCAGAGGGTGTGATGGAGGTAGAGGGGAAGTAGCCGGTGTGGGGGAAGGGGAGGGAGAGGGTTTGAGGGAGGTGGAGGGTAGAGGGCTTGGGGCAAGGAAGAAGGAAAGCAACGACGTGTGGGAAGGTGGTGGGAAAGGAGAGGGCGTGGGAGGAAGGGGGGGAAGGAAGATACAGTATGGGAAGAAATGACATTCGAAGTGCCCTAATATTATACACATACAGTAGTCACTGTAACTTTTTTCCCACTAAGCTTCATGGAATGTGTAACTTTTTTCCCACTAAGCTTCATGGAATGGGTAGTATCCAGAAACTCACGAAGAAGCGTTCAGAGAATGCAGCAACTGATTCCTGTAATACTGGTAGCTTTAAAGACCCATCCACACGATCAGCGGTCACCTGTACTAAAGCAGGATGGTAATGAGAAAGTGTTGGAAAATAATCGCGTAGACTTAATGACCTGAATCCCTTACCATGCTTCTTATCCCCTGATTTTAGTGTAGTTTGTCACGATGCCTTGAAGGTGATGAAGAACATGCTCGAACACGGGAGGTGCCCTCAGATCATGTGACCGAACCTCTGAGTCTGCCCCGTGTCCCTGACCTTCGACTGCTGCTTTCAAAATCGATTTATTTCGTTCTAAACTGGCCCTTTACGCATCAACAGAGTTCCGTTCAAATCGGATGGGAAGTATTTAAATCCACCTTAAACCTGTGATCTTGACCTTTGATCTATTGGCCGATAATTAGAATCAGTTCATTTTCTGCTAAGCTTAACCCCTTCTACCAAGCTTGTCCTAAACCGAATAAAACTATCAGACTTTGCCTTGTGACCTTTACCTCTGACCGACCTTTCAGAAATGAATCACCTCACCGTTTCCTGTCCGTCAACCTTTCCATCAGGTTAGATCAAAATCGGACCAAAATTGTTCGAGTTGACTTTGCACTGGACCTGTGACTTTGGGGGGCAAAAAATTATTATTTCCTTTGATGGTTTTCAGTCATTATAACAAATGTGGTTGAATTCTGTGCAACTTTTTTTTTTAATATAATCTTGCTACCCTCGTACTTTCGCGCCCGGATGTAATAAACTCTCAGCAGGAAAACTATTATGAAAGTGGCCAGGGATAACACTGCACACCTCCATTCCCGCACCGTCCACACCATACATATTCACGGCTCCGCTACGCTAATTGGCAAAGAGCGACGACAACATGTGCATTCCAAAAGTATCCAGATCTCGTCACTGTTTTTGTTTTATTATTATTGATTATTATTGTTGTTAGCCTTACTATCTCCGGACAGCTTTACGTATTTTAGGACGGACTTCATAATACAGGATGGTCTGTAAAAAATTTACCTCGTAAAAAATTGTGTTACAGGAACGGCTCAAGTCTGCTGGTGTGGGCATGGATGTGACAGTGAGAGTAGGAAATGAATAAAATGACTGAAGTAACATAGTACCGTTAATAAATGTTGCAGGTTAGACATTGAGCCGTCCCCACAACACACGAGAAATAGCCCAGTGAAAGAGGAGCGTTATAGGACAACCCGTATACAGCCAAGTTTCCCTTCTCCCTTCTAGTACGATGGCTATACTTCACTTGGAATATGCTTTTATTCAGTTTAGGAGAGAGAGACAGAGATGCCATGAAAGCTAAAGGCTGGTTAATTAGCTGCCTCTTATCCATTACAATTACGCTATCAAGCCCCACAATTAGGCCAACAGTAAATTAATTATACAAAGCCTTGCAAATCTCACCTCTCGCGTCTGCTGGAATTGCCCACTCACCACACCACTCCCCCCTCCATCCCCTCAACCCCCGTGACGCTCTCCACTAACTCCCACTCCTTCCTATCCACTATCCATCTTCCCAAAACACGATCCCCCTCTCCACCAACCCCATTTCCTTTACCCTTCCCCTGACCCCTCCTCTCCCCATCCCCGCCTCTCAACTCCCTCATCTCAAACCCCCTTCAGACCCCTTCATTTAACTCCCTCTCCTCTCCCATTCCATTAATCCCTTTCTGGAACCTCTCTCCCGTGACCCCACTCAATCCCCGCTGCCCTCACGCACTTTTCCCAGCCACTTCTTATCACCTCCTCACTCCTCTCCCCATCCCTCTTCATCCCTCTCCCCTCACCCATCGCAACTCACCTACCCATACCTTCAACTCTCAGCCACATCTTATCACCCCCTCTTCTCCCCCTCTCTTCTCCATCTTCACCCTTCTTTCTCCTCAACCTTCTCCCATCACCCTCTCTTCTTTGTCCCCTTCTTTCCCCTCTTCCTTCATGCTTTTAACTCCCTTCCTCCCCTCACCCCCCTACTGTCACCATCTTTGAATTCTTTCCCTCAAACTCCACCTATCTCAACATCCCTTTTCAAACCGCTACTTTTCAACCCCCCCCCCCCCCCTCTCTCCCTCCCTCCTTAACCCGTTCCCCCCCCCTTTGTAGCGAGTTACTGTCCACTTTACGATACCCCGGAGGGCAGTGTATCGCGCCTCCCGAGCTACGATATTATAGAGTATCACAGGGGTTTATACCAGGGGCCAGACTGCTCATTAATACCAGGTGTAGCCCCTTGAAGTTGTGTGTGCATGTGAGAGAGAGAGAGAGAATCAGAAGAGACATTTTGAACTAAAGAGGCTTAATAAAGTCTTCATCATCACTTTACAATCAGACTTTCTCCCCTGAAATGAATAAGATTGCCTGGCGGTAGTAAAAATAAGCAAAAAACAGGTTTACGGTTTGAAAGAGTAAAAAAATCTGAGGAGGCTCATGATTTAAGATCAAGTGGGCCACTGAGATTCCCTTGGCTCCGTGTTGGACGCCGAAGGTCTAATAGAATAGATACCAATGACATCAATATCTCCCTCCTTTGTACAGTCAGGGATATTATAGTCTGCTTGTTTTCACCTGAGGGAACTGGACTAGCCCCTCAGCTTGAATACTAAGTCACTGTTGCATGAAATTTGATGAGGTTTCCTTTTATTATGAGGTAGGAATAAAGCTGACTTGACCTTCTAGCCTGACCACAACTGACCATCAACCAAACGAGTGTTAAGGATTTTTGTCCCGTTAGAGTAGAAACAGCATAGGTATATTGGCAGATTGAGAGTAATCGTGCTATAGCTCGCCATTTCTATTCTTTACTGTTGTTATTTAAGCTGAAAGAGGCTTGATATATTTCTTTGCTTAACCATATAAGCATAACGAGGTTTGATGTGTTTCTTTTGCTTAACAATTTAAGCTGAAAGAGTTTTGATATATTTCTTTGCCTAACTATATAAACTGAAAGAGGCTTTATATGTTTCTTTGTCTAACCACATAAGCTGAATGAGGCTTGATATATGTCTTTGCCTAAGAATATAAGCTGAAAGAGGCTTGATATGTTTCCTTATCTAATTACGTAAGCTGAAGGAGTCTTGCTGTGGTACTTGCCTGTAGATAACTCCCTGATGTGATGTGTCAAGAAGGTACGTAACAAATATGCCCAGTGCGTGAAGTAGACGCGCTGGAGTATCAAGACTTATGCCCCAAACCGTACCTGTTGTTTCCTCGGCCCTTCCCCCTCGCCCTCCTAGGATCATTACCTGGTCATCAAGGACTCTTGCCAAAATTAAGCCTAATGTGGGAGCTCTCAGTTACCCGGGCCCGACCCTCACCCCTATTTTAGCTCTCTCTCTCTCTCTCTCTCTCTCTCTCTCTCTCTCTACCGCCGGACGATTTTATTAACCACAGGAAAATTCCCTTCTACTAAATGGTTAAATGAAGGTAAAATGTAACCCCTGAACTTAAAAAAAAAAAAAAAATCTCCCACAACCGAGAATAAAATCGTCTGGAGGTAGGGAGAAACAATGAAAAATGCATCATCGGTTTGAAGCGGTAAACCTTTATCTTCCGCGGTTAACTTAGGTACTTTTTCTGGCACTCACAAGACGATTTTTATTTTGGCTACTACAGAATTATTTTATCCAGCTTAGGAATTCAAAACCACGATCAGTTTAGGTATTTTTCATCTCTAGCGCACTGGTTGTTAGCCCCTTCATCCAAGCTCTGCAAATTTACAGACGCCATCCCTCCACACCCTTCACCACCTGCCTGGACATATTTTGCTAAAAACACTGGAGATTAAAAATAGAGGGAAATACACGAGGATGACAAGCCCAGAGCTGACGAGTTGAATGATCGTGAAGGACTGAGAGTATCGGTTACTTCCTGCATTAATGAGTTGGACAGAAAAGGGGTAGACTAACTATCGTTACTAAACAGGGGCAACGTACCCGCTGTGATGGGGAAGACCGGTCAGAAGAGCAGCGACCATTGAAGTAGCGATTGGAGAGGGGAAGGGGTGTGCCAAAACAATACTGCGAAGAAAGAGACTAAAGGAAGTCAGTAAGAGTAGGGATATGATGAGCTCAAAATCCTTTGACTCCATCCTCATTAGAAGAGGTGTATGTGATGAACCCCACATATGAGAGCTGCATTCCACACAGGGACGGGCGTGACTTCTGCACAAAGCCAACAACTGTGCAAGATTTTAAAAAGTATAATGTTCACGCTCAGTTTCCGGGAAGCAACTTTTACTAGGGACATTTTCTGATCTTCCCATGATTGGCTGCAAGAGAAAGACGTCCCAAGGACATTGACAGACTGAAAATTAAGGAGTATTCTTATGGGAGATTTTGGCAGAATGAAGGAAATTAGTTTTTGATGCGTTCGAAAACAAGGTTTCCTTTAACTCAGTCAGAGATAACAGACAAGCAAGAACTCAGGGTTTGTCATAGCCAGATCTTGTGAATGTTTAAGTAACGACTTCAATGGACGCTGTGAAAAGTGAGTGGAGGAATGAAGGGCGGAGTCATCAGCGTAAGAGTGAAGACCAGTTCTGCTCAGATGATTACTGATCAATAGGGGAATGGAGTTAGCGAAAGAACACAACCCAGAACACCAGTGTTGATTTCTTTAGAAGAATAGTTACCGTCTACAACGGCAGCTATAGAATAATCAGCAAGCTAGGGTGAGCAACGACAGAATGATAGAAACTTTAGGAGTGCAGTTTGGAAGTTTGGAAATTAAAGATTTGTGCTATACTCGGTAGATGGCCTTTAAGATCCTAAGTGCAATGGCAAATGTTTCAACAACGCCAGGAAACGAAGATGACGAAGAATTTGAGAGGAAAAGGAGAAGATCGATCGCCATTGCAATGTTTGGGAGTACACTAGTTTGATAACTATACCCATAACTAGGACTATATATATAATTTGCCTATCTATCTATCTATCTGTAGATAGATAGATAGAAATAGATAGATAGATAGATGTGTGTGTGTGTGTGTCTGTGTTGATAACGAATAGGAATCTTACTTGATAAGCGTAATCAGGCAGAAATGGAAAAATAAAATGAAGAAATGTTATCGTTGCCATGTGTCTAAAATCTTGAAGTTAGCGTGATAAGATTAAAATATGTGAACAGGTATAATCTGATTCTGTGTTGATAAGAAACGGCTTCCATGAGCTTTTGTCACAGTAATCTATCTCCGAAACAAAAGCAAAATATGAGAAAAAGAATCAGAATATGAGGTGAGATGATTTATTTTTACGATAATGGTGGGGAGAAGCAGGAAAATAAAAAGCTTTCTGCATATATTTAATGGCTCTTTCGGTGATGAGAGAGAGAGAGAGAGAGAGAGAGAGAGAGAGAGAGAGAGAGAGAGAGAGAGAGAGAGAATGTCGAAAAAGGCAGAAATAAGGATAGACAACACAAGAGGGGAGGAAGGGGAGAAGAAACAAGATAGGCCAAATATCGAGAGGGAGAACAGTGAAGGGAAAAACAGAAAGGGAGAGGAAAGGGTGTGAAGAACGGGGGAATAGGAAGAGAGAAGGAAATATATCGGGAAAAAAGAAGAGAGTGAAAGAGGAATCCATATTATTTGAAGAAGATAAACAGATGAGTAAATAGATAGTATATAGACAGGCGGATAGTTAGGTAATCAAGCACATACATAAATGCAAAAATAAAGGCATACATAAACACATACAGACAGAATATAGATAAACATGCATAGACAGAGGGAAACATGCACGAATATCTCTGTACACACACACACACACACACACACAAGCGAAAGAGAGAGAGAGAGAGAGGGAGAGAGAGAGAGAGATGTAAGTAGGACAGTGAGTGAGTTTTGTAAGTAATGTGACAGTAAAGTAGGTGAAAGAATGAGAGAAAAACAAGAAATAGTGGAGCAGTCTGAGTGGTTAAGTTTGAGAGAGAGAGGGAGAGAGAGAGAGAGAGAGAGAGAGAGAGAGAGAGAGAGAGAGAGAGATTATTGGACAAAACCTGATTTCATGCTATTGTAACCATATTAGCTTATCTCCTGCCAGCCTCACTGCCTGCCTCACTCCTAACGTGCCTCACCCTCTTCCTGCCTCACTCCTAACCTACCACTCTCCTAACCTTCCTCACTCTCTTCCTGCCTCAACTCCTACCCGCCTAATCCTCTTCCTGCCTCGTTCCTAACCTGTTTCACTCTCTTCATGCCTCACTCCTAACCTGCCTCACCCTCTTCCTCTCTGACACCTAACTTGCCTCACCCTCTTCCTGCCTTACTCCAAACCTGCCTCATCCTTTTCCTGCCTCACTTCTAACCTGTCCCACCCTTTCCTGTCTCACTCCTAACCTGCCTCACCCTCTTCCTGCCTCACTCCTAACCTGCCTTATCCTCTTCCTTCTTCACTTCTAACCTGCCTCACTCCTAACCTGCCTAATCCTCCTCCTGCCTCACTTCTAACCTGTCTCACCATCTTCCTACCTCACCCTCTTCCTGCCTTACTCCTAAACTGCTTCATCCGCTTCCTAACTCTCTTCCAGTTTCATCCCCTTTCTGCCTTACTCCTTCCCTGTCTCAGTCCCTCCCTGCCTCACTCCCTCCCTGCCTCACTCCCTCCCTGCCTCACCCTCTTCTTGAATCACTCTTCCTGCCTTACATTCTTCCTGCCTTACATTCTTCCTGCCTTATCCTCAACCTTTCTCTTCCTCTTGCCGTCGTATTTCCTACTTGCCTCACCCTTTTTCTGCCCCACATCCTACCTGCCTGCTTCCTTACCTGCCAAATCCTCTTCCTGCCTCCTTCCCTGCCTGCCTCACCCTCTTGCTGCCTGCCTCACTCACCGCCTGCCTGCTTTATCTGCTCCTTCTTGTCTCATTCATTACCTGTCTTATTCTTTACCCGCCTGAACTCTACCTGCATCACTCCCATCCTGCTGTACTCCCATCCTCTCTCGTTCACTCCTCTCCTGTCTCTCACTTCCATCAATTTTCCACACTTCCTTCATTCCTCTTCCATTTGGCTAGCTCTCTGCCTGCTTGCGTAACTCGTACCTGCCCAGCTTACTCCCTGCCTGCCTGCTTGCATCACCCCCATGTCTGCCTTCCTCCTGTTTCACTCCTTGCCTACCTCATTCACTTCCTACTTGCCTCACTCCATTTTTGACTGCCTGACTCCCTGGCCACCTGTCTGCTTGACTCCCTGCCACTTGACGCAATCCTTGCCTGCCTGCTTCACTTTCTGCCTGCTTGCCTGCCTGTCTTCATCACTCCCTCTCTGCCTCTCACTCCTTGCCTGCCTGCCAGTCTCACTCACTGCTTGCATGCCAGCCTCATTCCCTTCCTGTCTGCCTGCCAGCCTTCCTAACTCCATCCCTGCCTGCCCACCTCTCCCTTCCTGCCTGCCTCAATTCTTATTGCCTTCCTGCCTGCTTGTCTCCCTGCCACCCTATCTCCCTCTCTGCCTGCCACACCATTTAGCCTCATCTGTCTCACTTTCTCTGCCTAATTCAAGCCAGCCAGTACCACAGTTTCTCTCTCTCTCTCTCTCTCTCTCTCTCTCTCTCTCTCTCTCTCTCTCTCTCTCTCTCTCTCTCTCTCTCTCTCTCTCTCTCTCTCTCTCTCTCTCTCTCAACTTTCCTCGTTAACTCTCCCTACGTCTTGCTCCTCTTTCCTTTTTCTCCCCCACCCAACCATTTCTCTTGCCTCCATCCTCCTCACTCCCTCCTTCTCTTGTTTTTCCTATTTTTCTCTCTTTTCTCTTATCTTTCTCTCTTTCCCTGGATCTTTGCCATTTTCCTCAGCCCCTCTCTTTTTGATGCTCTTTTTCTTTCATTCATCCTCCCTCTCTCTCTCTCTCTTTCTCTAGTGCTTCTGTTTTTTCCTTCCTCTTTTCTCTGCATTTTCCCTCTCCTCTCTTGTGTCTGTCCCCCTTTCCTAAACATCTTTCTTTTCTATTTTATTTTATTTTTCATTTCTATCTCTTTTCTCTTTCTCTCTCCCACACCCGTCTCCCTGTTTTCACGCCCGCGCTCGCGAAGCCAGTGAGGGTATGTTTCGACGTGTGTGTGTGTGTGTGTCTGAAAAATGTTTTAGTCAAGTTTAGTAGAAGGGTAGGAGGATAGGCAAGTGGCTGACCTATTGCTTTTGAATAGGTTAAAGGTCAAGGTCACAAGGTCACATCAAAGTCTGACCAATCAAGGAGCATGAAAGGCTTCGATTTTGAGAACAGTCAGTGAAAGATTAAGGTCATCGAACAAGGTTAAAGTTCGCCCTGGTGTCTGTGCTAAAAAAAAAATAAAAAAATAATAAAACAGTCTTGATCTGATTTGGACTCACCTTAGCAGAAGGGCTAGGGATCAGCCAAGGGGCTCATCAGTTTTTGTGAACAACAGATCAAATGTCAAGGTCACATAGTAACTTCTACGTAATCAGTTTTTATCTAATTTACACCAGACTTTGTGAGGAGATTCAGGGTAAGTCTAGGATAAAAGCCTTGTCAGTCAGAGGTCAGGGTTAAATGGAAAGGTCAAAAGTTAAAGCCACAGAACAGTACCTTCTTAAAGAGCTTTGATCTGATTTAGACCAAACTTGTTGGGAGTGTTAAGGGTCAGGTAAGAAGGAAGCAGTTCAGTTTTGAGAGCAGTCGGTCGTAGATCAAGGTCACAGGGCAAAGTCAAATGGCCAATCTTTAAACCAGTTGGTGAGCGCTAGTGTTGGAGTCTAAGTTCCCCCTCTTGTTCTCCATTTTCTTACTCTAGCTAGTCTGTTTCTTTCTCCATCTCTTCCGCCTCCCGATTTCCCTGTCTTTCCCATTTTTCCTCTCAGTCGCTTCTCCCTCTCTCTCTGTTTTATCATTTTCTTTTCCTTTTCCCCGTGTTCGCTCCGTTCTCTTTGTTTTTTTCCCTTTCTCTCATTTCGTTCTCATTCCCTCGTCACTTTCTCCGCCTTTTTCCTTCGTTTGTCCTTTATTCCTCTCTGATTTTTTTTTTCGCTCTTCTGTTTTACTGAAATTTGTTTTTGTCATCTTTTAAGAATATTGTCCATTGCAATGTTTTCCATTTCTCATAATAGTTTTTTTTTTTTTCCCCTCGGTCAGCTTCTTACTGCATTACTCTTTTGCTGTATTTTATTCTCTTTCCTCGTCTTTTTCCTCAATTCTTCCCTTTTTTTCCTTCCTTCCCTGCTCTTCTCTTTGCTATTCTTCTCCACCATCTCTTTTCCTCTTTCCACGTTCATCTCCTTTATACTGTCGTCTTTTCTCCTCTTCTTTCATTATATCACCTCTCTTACGGTTCCTTCATCCCCTCACTTCACTTTTGTCCTCTCACGGCTTTGTTCATTTTCCTTTCTGTTCTTCTCTACTCTCCTTTTTCTTCCTTTTCCTATCATTCTTCTCTCCCACCAGTCTCTCAGCCTTGCTTTCCTATGTTCTCTCCATTTTCCTTTCCCCTTTTTCCTATTATTTTTCCCTTCTTCCCTTCTCCCCCTCTCCTCTTCTGTAATCTCTCCCTCTTTCCCCTTTTTTCTGTCTTATTTTTCATTTTCGTTTCCTGCCAACTTTTCTTGGTTCACGCTCCCCTCCTTTCCTCCCCTCACCTCTCTTCTTC
The DNA here is from genome assembly GCA_018397915.1 of Birgus latro. Taxonomy (NCBI): domain Eukaryota; kingdom Metazoa; phylum Arthropoda; class Malacostraca; order Decapoda; family Coenobitidae; genus Birgus; species Birgus latro. The sequence continues at coordinate 4,890 of JAGKTI010018890.1, read as the reverse complement.
TCTCCTAATCTCTTCTCTTCTCTTCTATCCACTCCTCTCCTGACTTCACCTCTCATTTCCTCTCCTCACCTTGCGTCACCCCTACTTCTCTCGTCACTCCTCTCCTCTCATCACCTCACCTCACCTCACATCGCATCACTACACATCACATCACTACACATCGTGTCACATTACGCCACTTTTCCTTTTTTCTCCACTTCATTCCTCAGTTTGCCTCCTTTCACTTCAACTCACCTTGCATCATTAACTCCATCTCACCTGTCGTCTCCTCCCCTGTTGTTTCTTCTCTCTCCTCATCTCTTTACCCACCTCACCTAACTTCTGCTCTGCTCTGGTCTTGTCTCCTCTTCTCTGCTCTTCTCTCCTTACTTGTCCCCTCTTTTCCTTACCTCACCTCACGTCACATCTCCCCTCCCCTCACTTCTCCCCTCCCCTCCCCTCCTTGTATCACCTTTCTTGTCCTCTCTTCTCTCCCCTCCATCACCTCTCTTCTCCTTTCACATCCCACCGCACCCCTCCTCTCTTCTCCTTTCCTTTCCTCTACTCTCTTCAGCTCTCCTCTCATCACATTACCTTTCTTCTCCCCTCACACCACCCCACCTCTCCTCTCCTCTCCTCTCCTCTCCTCTCCTCTCCTCTCCTCTCCTCTCCTCTCCTCTCCTCTCCTCTCCTCTCCTCTCCTCTCCTCTCGTCGGCTCTACTTTCCTCTCATCCCTTGTCTTCTTCTCTTCTCTCCTGTTGTAACTTGTAAAAGCCTCCGCCCTTTCTCCCCCCATTCGCTCTTCCTGTCTCTTCATTTCTGTCAACCCTCTTCCCATCCCCATTCTTCCATCACCCTCCCCTCTCATCTCCATTTCACTTTCTATTCCTACTTTCTCTCCTCCCTTCATTCCCACCACCCCGTCTCGCCCTTCCTCTCCTCACCCGCACTCCTTCCAAATTCCCATCCCATCGTTCCTTCCTCTCCTATCCCCAGTTGTCCTCTTCTTTCTCCCCATCCTTACTTCCTCACATTCCCCTTCTTTCCCTCTTCATTCACCCTTCCATCCTCTTAAGTACCCTCTGCCATCAACCTCCTTTCCCATCTCTCCTTCTGCTCCCTTCCTGTCTCATCACCCCCTACCATGTCCATCTCCCCTAACTTCCATTTGCCACTTCATTCCTCTATCTCATTTTAACCCAGCCCAAGCCTTAACTATCCAGTTCACATTTTCCCTCTCCACCTGTCCTTGCGCTACCCCATCTCCTCCCCCTCCCTTACATCCCCCTTCCTTCCCTATCTTCTCCCTTTCTTCTTCATCTCCTCCTTTCTTCTTTCTGCCCTCGTTTCTGTGTTCCTATCCCCTCATCCTCACCTCCTCTCCTTCTTCCCCCTCGCCCTCCTTCCTCCTCTCCCTCCTTCCCCCTCACCCTCCCTCCCCTTCACCTTCTTTCCCACTCACCCTTCTTCCTACTCCCCCTCCTTCCTCCTCTCCCTCCTTCCAACTCCCCCTCCTTCCTCCTTCTTCTTCCCCCTCCTTCCAACTCCCCGTCTTTCCTCCTTCCCCTCTCCCTGCCCCCATTCCTCACGCTCTTCCCCAGTCTTCCCCACCCTTGCTTCACATCAAAGGACCCTTGTCGCCCGAGGTAACACAATTTTGGTAAGGAACCTCGCTCTTAACAACAGCCTGGGTCCTCTTAAAATTGGTTGGCCTCCCACACAACAAATTTTTAAAAAGCCATGAATTTTTCCTTCATGTTTTTTTCATGGATGTATACGAGCGATTTTTTTTCCTTTTTTTTCAGTGTCTCGTCTCTCCTTTGCCCCTCTGTGTGTTTTCTTATTTAATTTCGCTTATATTTTCTCGTCTCGTTTCATGAGATTAATTTTGGATTTTTTTTTCTTCTTCTTCCTCCTCCTCTTCTTTTAAAACTGGTTGGTCGCCCCCAAAACACAATTGTTAACGTCATGAATTTTTTCCTACGTAATAATTCTCTGTTGATATTTACTTCTCTCTCTCTCTCTCTCTCACTCTCTCTTCGTATATTCTCGTCTCCCATGATAAATATATATATATTTTTTTCTTACATATTAACAGTAGTTCCACTAGTTTCTCATATAGTCTCTCATATCCATCTTTTCCTTAATTTTATTTTTTGGGGGTTATACTTTATGTACCTTTGTAGTTTTCTAAATAAATTCGAGTATGCTGCTTTTTCTGTCTTTTCTCATCATTTTTTTCTACTTTTAAAGCTTATTGGGGGGCTGAGGAGCACATTCTTTAACCCATGAATAATTTACCTGCATTTTTGTTCGTGGTATGGAGCTTGTTTCCGTTCCTCCCCAGTCTTTTCTTCTGCTAAAATCTCTTTCCCATTCTTTTTTTTTTATATTTAGTTTGTTACCCCTTTTGTCCTTTAATAGACCTTACAACTTCTTGTTCCTTGTTGGGGCATTTTCTTCACCTTATGTTCTTTTTCCTTCTATTTCCTCTTCGTTTCTTTTTCTCTCTACTTTTAAAATTTGCTCAGAGGTCAGGGTACGCGTTTTTAACATGATTTTTTGTATGTTTTTTCTTTTATATTTACCGGTATGTTGTTTTTCCCCCTTTTCCCATGTTTTCTCTTTTTCTCACACCAGTTTGTTTTTGCCTTGTATAGGGGCACTGCGTTGCAAGTATTATGAAACACAGATAAAATACACTAGACTGCATTCATATACCTGTATGTGTTGCGTGAGTATTTTATCAATTAGATTTAGCAGGAGACTGATTAATCAAAACAGAACGTGCTTACTCAACCAAAAATTTACGAACTCAACAGACACACTTGCTTAGCTCTCAAAGGATTGCCAGTTTGTACAATTAAGAAGAAACATCCCTACTCTTTACTCTTACGTTGCTGGAGAGGAATGCCTTCACGTGGTGGCACCGGTATGACCAGGTGGCTCCGCTGCTTGGTTATGCAAACATCTCTCAGTTCCATCCCTATTCCCAAGTAGGAAAATGGTGGTCTGCAAAAGGGTAACTTCAGCCTGCAGTTCACTGGGTTCACGTTCAGATGAGCCTGGGATTTTTTTTTTTATGTGTCCGACTCTGGGCATAGGCTTTCACAGCCTGCTATCAAGGCCCAGCAGTCCTTCTACATACCATACACCTCTACATGTCACCACTTCGGCGCTAACACCCAACGTCCATTTTGAATACATGCTAGGGCTGTCTCATACAGGACTGGTGTATTGGTATTAGCGGGGGTATTTTTACGACATTTCGGCGGGTCTTCTGGTACATTATTAAAGCCTGATTTAATGAAATTCAAATCCTTAAACTGGTCCCTGCCCCAGCGTGGATTTGAACCTGGGTCCGTCGGGACTGCCGGCCACCTCTCTACCGATTGAGCCACCGCCCGCCCCCCCCTTAACCTACTACGGCTGCAATTAGGAAGATATGTACTCCTAATCCGTAAAATATGAAGCTACTACATTTGAGCCTGGCGCTGGAGACAGATAATCCCTTTCTCTGTTATTTAAGAATTTTCCTCTTCTGAATTCAAGAACAATAGTCGTTTTTTTTTTTTTTTTCTGGGCGTAGTTTGGCCACTCCCGCAATCTGAACACTAAGTCTGTTGCATGAAATTCGATGAGCTGTTTTGAGGTATCAGTGAGTCCCCATCGTTACTAGTCAAATAGACCCTTCAGTCTAACTACATTTGGTCTTGAGATGAAAAAGGTTAGGGATCTTCATTAAGTTAGAATAAAGGCACAGGATCACCACCGCCTACAATATATACTCTACACTCATTATACTTTTATCTCTTCTCTCCTCCGTGTTGTTTTTCATTGTTTCCTTTTTTTTTTCATTTTCCTTCTGTTAAATCAGGTTGGCATGCTAAGGAGAAATATGTACCCCATACCTACTTTTGCCTTCTAAGTTGTGGTTTTCTTTAGCTTTATTTTTCTCTTTCCTTTCTAATCTTTTCCATCCTAATTTTTTTGGGTTGTTAAATTGAACGATTTACCTCAAGATTTAATTTCACCACTATTTTTTTTTTAATAGTTTTCGGTGTGTTTGTTGAGCAGCTCTTTTTTTTCATCTTCCTTTTCCTTTCCATTTTTAAGTTTTGCCCAGGACACGGAACACATTGCCCAGTCTTTTAGTTCTTTTCTGTGTGTTACGTTATGCTGTGTATGTATTTTCTTTCATCTGGCCTCTTGAAATTCTCTTACTTTATTCCTTGATATTTACGCTCTTTCTGGCTCCTCCGACTCACTGTCAGCTGAATAAAATCGTCTGACGTTTGGAGTAGTAGAATCCAAGGCTTTTTTTCCGACCATAAGAAGGTTTGCCAACTAGTTTTTTCTTGACATTTTATTTTGGTTTCGCTTCATTCCCTTCGTCCCTTTTTTATTTACCCTTTTCATTCCCCTCTTTTGTTTAATTTCTGATATTCTTCGTCTCTCTCTCTCTCTCTCTCTCTCTCTCTCTCTCTCTCACTCTCTTCCATTACTCTCTTTTATCTCTATAATTTCACC
>JAGKTI010018889.1:0-17371 GCA_018397915.1 Birgus latro | reverse complement strand
GGCTTGCTATTGTTGTCTTTGTTGCTTTGGAACGGTGTGCGTAGGTCCGCTGTAGCTTAAGTTTCCAAGATAACTCAATTCTGGTGCTCAGTTTGGCTTTTCTTGGATCTGTTTGGCAATATGGTGCTGATTTTGTTAGAAAAGTCACAATAGAAATTCCAATTGCTTTTCTGTAAACTTAACGGCATTGTGCGTAGGTTCACTGATTTTAACACTTGATAAGACTTAGTCGTGGTATTTAGTTTGACTTCATTTTTTTTTCATTAATATCACGGCGAATTTAAAGTAAAGTCTACCTATCACTTATCTACAAGCTTTCCAACAGTATTGTAGGTTTGCTGTTGCTTAACTAGTTTTTGATACAACCGTCTCTTGGTGCTCGATCGTCTTTTTTTCAGCTATTATGGCAAGTTCTATGAAGTCACTTATGTAACACTTTTCCGTAAGATTTTTAATGACATAGATAGATTTTCCCCAGCTATAACAGTTGCCGAGATAACTGAGGTTTCGTGTTGTGCTCCACCACCCTAGTACAGTACATGGCGGTGTTCTTGCTCGTTTCTCTTGCTTGAACAGTAAAATACGTCATCAGCTTGAAAGGATTATCGAAATTTTCATTTTTTCCCATTATCAACCCGGTACCAAATTTCTAACCCTTTCATTCTCATGTCTTCTCTTTCATTTTCATCGGACCACCGCTAGTTAACTTTATTCAGCTTAAAAGTTTGTCTTCTAGTCACTGGGTTAAGGAGGAGTGTATCGAACCTTTCCATTTCCAGTAGTCTCTCCGAAGCTGAATAAATTCGTCTGGATTTGGCAAGAATAAGCCCCTAAAAGTCTAATAAGATCCAAAGGGTCACTTACCTTTCCTCCACGTTAGCAATAAAACCCCACTTTGCTGAATGTCTCCGGGTTTTGCATCCTTCTGTGTGTTTGTCCTCATATCCGTCAAACCTCTTCTTTTTCCTCGCACGCCTTGTCAACGACACTCTTTATTCTAGTTTTTGATATATTTCGAGTGTGAAACTGAACATCATGACAGAAGGCTTGATTTTTATCCCAGCGTTAATTGTTGCTACCAAACTATTTAATTAAGCTTCAAAGAGCCCACTGAATGTTAAGGGTTTGGTATCAGTTAGTATTAACACTTCTAGCCCTAAAACTCCACCAGCTGAATGAAATATCTATACTGGGAAAAATTAAAAACAACTACGTGACTGGAAACTTTAAAATGCTAGTCGAATGGATCGTAGGTATATTATGTAGCTACTCGTAGCTTTTTGCTTAATATTTTAATTTGGGGTGTCAGTCCAACATGGGCGAACTGTATTTCGTAGGGGACAATTACAAACACAAAAACACATGGCAGACAAGGAAACCGCCATGCTAAATCTTCCTTCTTCTTTGCTATTCGCTTATTTACTTCCCATTATTTACTTCAAATGAAATGTCACATTTATGAAATACACAAAGACCAACATCGCTCATAATGAAAACATTATTTCCTCAGTTAAGCTCTTTGTTGGTCCAGCCACATTACTTTATTGTGTTGGAGAATTCCGGATGGTGAACATTATTTTCATTTACATAATTAGTCATTGTGTACTAACTCACTTTCATTTGTTTTGGGATACATGCAAAATTATTATTATAAAAATCATAAAAATCCTTCGAAAGGTTTCGAAAATTAATCCTCTGAACAAAATATAAAAATGTTTTTAAAAAGCAGTATTTCTCTCCTGTCAGTAATGTGGGCAATACTTGGTGTTTTACTTTGAGTAAGACATGCAAAATCGTCCGAACACTACACTCTTTTGATGCTATTAGAAAGGAAAATATAGAGGTTTTTCTATGTTTTGCCTACGCCGACCAAAAGTAAACCAACAACATTACTATGCTGAGAAGTGTGTTAGTACCCATGTCAGCTCACCATTTCAGCAAGTTAGATGAGAGTTTGTAAGTACTTGCAACGCAGCTTGCTACATACAGTATTCACAGGGATCGGAGGCCTGTTCTCAAGTTATGAATATCAAATCCAAATGAGAGAAAACAAAATGTTAATTAGTTTAATAGGCTTTCATTCGTTCCAGCGGTACAAGGAGCTGGAGAAACTGGATAAGATGAATGGCTTCGTTATTAATATGTTTCACTCATCTGTTAGGTAAACACGAAGTTGAAAACTTTATAAATTCCTTAACGTATTTCGCAACGAAAATTGTATGTGATACATGAGTTTTAATTTTAAGTGTTTCTGTAGCTGGCAAACACAATTTATCGAGGTAACTATGTACAGATATTTATTCGTCATATTACTGATGAAACAATAAAAATAAGGATCATGATTCTTTTAGCTGAATGAGGTAATACACATACGGTCCACACGAAGGCTCGTCGAGGTCCGGATTCAGACTGCGGTCCACCACTTGAGTACTGTACTTAAGTTATATTTTAGGTCATGACTGATTTTTGGAATGAGTGCACTTAGTCGTGGTGCTTTTCATTAATCATCCCATAGTTGGGATAAGTGTTGTATTCTAGAAAGAAAAAAAGGCGTCGTAATGGAAAGTGCAAAGTGTCCCCATCTTCTTAATCTCCATTTTCTCCCTTACATCCTTGTCTATCGATCGCATTTAGCATTTAATCAGCATCTCACTTCTATTTTCATTCAACAGGGCAACGTCTCTCTTTTTACTTATATTCTTGCTGTCTCCAGATGGCTTCATTCAACTCGAGAGAGAGACTTCGGATCAAAGGGGGTTAGATACAGTTGTCCTCAGTCTATTTAATACAAAACAATAATCCTTCCCTTTAACCTCTCTTCCTGACTCATTTTATATTTTTCCTTCTCCTCCCTTTTCTCTCATCTGCTTTGCTATTCTTTTAGCGTTATCGGAAAAGCGAGAGATGAGACAGTCAGTAAGACCTTCATTTCTAGGCTGAATAAAATCATCAGAAGGAAGCAAGAAGCAACTAATTACACTGCGCTGACAACGAAAGGGATATATTCTGACCTGTATATTCCATCCAGTATTAAATGGAATTATTTTTCTATAGCTTCGTAGCCTGTTTTATTGTTTTGTTGTGTTTCATGAAATTATTCTTGTTATTTCCAGACGATTATGTTCAGCTTTGGATAGATTTCTTTTGAAGTAACAGTAGTTGTAGCTCCAGGCTTATCTGAATGTGAAGCCAGTGGACTGCAGGCTGAATTTACCATTCTGCAGTTCACAATCTTCATTTTGGGGGATAGGGAGGCAACTGGGACGATTGTATATTCAGGCAGGTGACCCATCTGGTCATATCTGTACCACCACGTGAAGGCGGCCTTCTCCAGGACCCGTGCAAGGGTAAATCAAGGCTATTTCTAAGCTTTCCAGTGTCAAAAAGTCGCTTGAGTGGAATAAAACCGTTTGGAGGTGGCATGAAAAGAAATTAAAGTATGTCATCGGAGTGAAGAGATTGTTTCCCTTCCCCAGTCATCTCTCTCCCAATCTCCCTTGTTGGCATTTTCTGTGAGCATTATCATAGTTTGGGTGTAAATATAATCGTCAGAAGAGAGCAAGACTTTACTAAAAAGGAATCCCAGGACAAAAAACAAAAGATGTATTCCAACTCCTTTTTTTCCTTCTTAATCTTTCCTTAGTCTCTTTCCCCAGTTGTCGCTTTCTGTGAGCGCTATCAAAATGTGGATGTGAGTGGTTTCCCTTGTCCAGGCCTCAGGAGGGCGTTGAGGAGGGAACTGAGGATATACCCCTTGCTGTACCCTCCCTCCTTGTCCCCCACCATCACCACCACCACCAACCGTTCTTATCTTTGCACCCTTTCCCTACCAACCACCATCGTTCTAACCTTCTCTCTTTACCCCTGCATTCATTCCATCAACCTATTTACCCTTCCATTCCACCCCCTTCTACCACGGTCAGCCTTCCTATCCTGCCATTCCAACCACTAGCACCACCATCATTCTTCCTAACCCTATTACCCCCACCATCATTAGCACCAATTGCCCTAATCCAGCCATTACTCACGCTGTTAACACCGACAGCCTTCCTAACCCTGCCATCCCTTCCACTACTACCACCACCAGCCTTCTTTACCCAACCATTCCCCTCACCACTACCACCATCAACCTTTCCAACCGAAGCTTTCTCCCACTATTGCCACCACCATCAATAATCTTGTGCTTGTATTCCCTCAGTCTCCCATTTCTAACTTCCTAAAACACACACACACACTCTCTCTCTCACACACAAGCACACACAGGCAACAATCAGCAAGGTCGTAGTATTCTGCCAGAATAATTCCACATTTCTGATCATACATGTACAGAAACCCGGATCAGATATTAAACAGTCACCAAAAGAAAATAAAAGAATCACTACATGTTCCGCACAGAAACAAGATATCCGAACTTGAGTAATGGACGCTTATCACCTGACTGCCAAACACTTACTCCTTATCTTCCATCTTGTCCTAACCTTATATGTGGTCGATGTGTTTGACAGTCTTTGCCATACAGTTCGGTCTTGCGCCTCTTCTCCCGTCAGCACCTTTTCTCTCTAATCTGGGTTCGCATAAACCATCCACCTTCTCTTCGGCCTTCCCCTCTTCCGCCTTCCTTATACTGTACCTCCATTGCCACTGCTTTCCTCCCCACCTAATCGTTTCATATCACGTGTCCATACTAATGTCGTCTTTCCTGCACCTTTCTGGATACGTCACCCGCCTTCACTGTCGCTCTGATTCCCTCATTCTCTCCGACAAGAAGAGTATGTTTTCTCCCCTGTTTGTTTGTTTGTTTGTCTGTTAGCAAAATTTCTCCAAATCTAAATGAGAAATTTGGACTAAATTTGGTGGGTAAATAGCCTACGTCCCAGGGAACAATCGATTAACTTCTGCGATCGATCTGGATCGTATTACAGATTATGGATCCGGAAAGCACTTTTTTCCAAACCTTAATCAAGTATGACAAAAAAGTAACCCATAATGAAGACTGACTTAGAAATTACGTTGCCCTTGTCGGACAGATGCCCTCCACTGAGTGCCCCTCTAGTGTCTAATAATTTCCAGCTTCGTTACTCGAAATATTCATCTCAACATTCTCATCTCCTCTACACCCAACATTTCCTTCTGCGCTTTCTTCACTGCCCACATTTCAGGTGCATACCGTACTTCAAAGCTGCTCGCACTATCGTTGTACATACATTACCCCTAAGCTTCATGTTGATTCTTCTATCACACGGCATTCCCGATACCTTCCTCTAACCCACCTACCCCCTGTGGGCTATTTCCACACCCAGAACCCCATCCTGGCCCACCATCGACCCTAAATGTTTTAAGTTTTTCCACTCTTTTTAATCTCTCTGCCTGCTAACTAATCTCTGAATATTGAATTTCATTCAGCTTCAGTTATTTAGTTTTTTCCTACTGATCTTCAGTAATATAATGTATATAAAATAATATTTCTGTCGCAATAGAATGATTTAAATCCTCCGGCCGTCTTCATGAGACTAAGACGAGCCGATGATTGTTTTTAAGTCTTAGTCGTCAGATGCTTCATAGTACCAAGGTAAATGGCTTGGCATCAGCAAGAAAAAATAAATTCGTAGGCTCTTGAAATGTAATGTTGAACACGCCAGATGCGGAAAGAAAATGGCTAAGAACAGGCGTAGGGGATGCTCCATTTGACGCATGAACGGATGACTATTAAAATGGTATGAATATAATGCATCAAAATATTAAACCTTTATATGCATAATTATACTAACAAGGAAAAGGTAGCAGGTCTGGGTTAAACTGTAATTTGGATAAATAACCAGGTAAGGAAAAGGTGGTGGAAACATTGGAGAGCGCAAGTGAGAACTAGGGCGGGATATCAATGGTGCAGTAGAAAAAATATTTGACTCGTTAGCGTGGTGGCAGGTGCCTCGCCTTCACGATCTGTTTGTCGATTTGTGTGTGTGTTTGTCTGTGGATGGGTCAGTTTCTCTCTCTCTCTCTCTCTCAGATATGTCGTTCTGGTGTTAAATTTCTGTGTCTCATATGTATATAAAATAACTGACTCAGTTAATTTTATTCGTGGAAGAGCTTAATTCCACAGACGGCAAAGTGTTACACGGTAGAGAAACCTTCAGTCATCATAGGAGGATTTGAAATGTTGTGCGTAAGGTAGGATCGCCATTCTGCCTGAAGCCTCAGCCAACTGCCAATTAAATTAGGTTCAAGCATAAGAACTTTTTACAGCATAGCTAAATTTCAGATTAACTTTAGATTGGAACATAAGAATATGTCAGAGAGTGGCTGGCTGTCAGAGTAAGTGGTGTTATGTTTAAAACCTGAAGGAAAATGCAGTTAAATGGCGCACAAATGCATGATGAGAAAAGGGATGCTGAAAGAACTTGAGGGGCACTCGCTGGAGCTCATTTCTCCGACAAATGCAACGAAATATCCTAACCACTTCTCATAATGGGTTAGGTTTTCTCATCATTGATTAGGGTTTCACCTAATAATGTTTTCCGGATCCAGAATCTGTAATACGATCTTGATTGGTCCCCAGAGTTAATCGATTGTTCCCTGGGACATGGGAACCAAATTTGGTCCAGACCTCTCTTTTAGAGTTTGAGTAATCCTGCTAACACACAAGCAAACAAACAAANAGCGCGTTTACTTTAACCTGACAAAGAACGGTAACATCTGTTGGCTCGCTTGATGGCAGGGTGTAGGTAGAGAGAAAGGTTAGTAATCAAGGAGATTCTCTCCTACCTTATTAGTAAGACTCGTCAAACAGCATGCCACCACGACTTAGTATCCATATTATGAGAGTGGCCACGTTCCCTCAGATGAAAGCACACCGAATAAGTCATTATAATCTCCATCACAATATTTTGAATGATAAGTTATAGCAATAGATTAACACTTGAATATGAGGGTTGTCACAAAAATTGCTATGGATACGGTGTACAGCCTTATTATTGATTTTTTTTCTTTGCCACTGAGTTACACGAGACAGGAAAAAAAAATGAGGCAAGCTATGGTGAAAAAACTATTGTCAGAAGTTTAAAAAATCTATCTATACATCTACTGGCCGACGCCCTAATCCCGCAAAGGGTGGCCGCAGACAAAACATCGTCACTCTGTCACCCACAATTTGACTGCACTCCACCCAACTCACTCCCCCCTCCCTCATATACCTCTGAACTCCATCCCTCCACCTCATCCTCGGTCTCCCTCTCCCCCTCCCTCCCTCCACTTCACCCACATATACGCTCTTTGTCAGTCTCTCCACATGTCCAAACCACCTCAGTGTATTTCTCCTAATTTTCCCAATCACATCCACATCCACCCCACAACGTTTTCTCACAACTTCGTTCGTCAACCTGTCCCTCCATGTCACTCCACACGCTCCTCTCAGGTAACTCATTTCCACTGCTCTCACTCTTGACCTGCTCCCCTCCAGCAAGGTCCACGCCTCGCTTCCATACGTCAGGGCAGGGATCACAATACTATCATGCAGTAACTTCTTTACTTCCATACTCACCTCCCTATTTCTCATCACCGCTTTCAGTGAACCAACAATCTTCCTTCCCTGCTGTACCCTTTCAAGTCTCGGTAGCGTGGTCGGAGGTACTTGTTGGGAAGTCGATGATGGGTTATTTAATACAACCAGAATAAAGTTGTGAGACGTATTATGAACGAAGGTGAGTTACAGGACTCTTGGGTTACTGAGTTTTATTGTACATTTATCTTGATAGCGATTTACAACGATCTTAGCGTGACGGCCAGTCTCCCCTTTCTCCTTACTCTGCCCTAATTGTGCTCGGACATTCTCTATCCCCTTCTCTCCCTCTCTTTCTCCGTCTGTCTCTTTCTAACCTTCCTACATGTGATATGGGACTTATATCTCCCTCTAGCTTCCTGCTAAAGTTTGTGGTCGTACGTGGTCGTACGTTTGTGCGTGTGTGTGTGTGTGTGTGTCGGCCACGTTTCCGCCACATGATCAGGGTGTTTGGCATTCTTAATTAGTCTGGGTAAGGGGATGTGTTCTTTAACTCATCCTGAAGAGCTCAGACATAACTACCTGTTTTACATATTGTTACCTATAGCTATACAGTTACATACAGTACTTACATATAGTATTGTTATAACATTTTATGCCTACATATCCACTTCATCCCCCAAACTTCCATCCTTACTCATCACACTACCCAAGTACATGAATGCACTCACATTCTCCATATCCTCACCATCTAACATCACTGTGGATTCTGTGACTTCATTCCTCTCAAACACCATAACATTACTCTTGTTTACACTGACGTTCAGATTCCTCTTCTTACACACTGTCCCAAACTCATTCACCAAACCTTGCAACTCCCATTCATCTTCACTCTACATTACTGTATCATCAGCAAACAGCACAAACTTTCTTGCTCTGAAATCATTCATTGGATGAATGATAAATGAAAATATATGAATATGCTGCTGATCAATGATGAAAAATTACAGTATAGATACATGAATGGAGGAGAACACTGAAAAACTAGGGAAAAATGATTGCCATCTATTCTTAACAGAAAAATTTTAAAGCATCTTTCCTATCACAACCTTCTTTCTGATCGTCAGTATGGGTTCCGTCAGGGACGATCCACTGGCGATCTTCTCACCTACCTTTCAGACTCCTGGTCATCCTCCTTTCGAGACTTTGGCGAAAGCTTTGTAATTGCGCTTGACATCTCAAAGGCTTTCGATCGAGTCTGGTATAAATCTTTGATTTCTAAACTGTCCTCTTACGGTTTCTATCCTTCTATCTGTGCCTTCATCTCTATCTTCCTTTCTGGTCGTTCTATAGCTGCTGTTGTAGACGGCCACCGTTCTTCTCCTAGATCTATCAACAGTGTTCTTCCTCAGGGCTCTGTCCTATCACCAACTCTCTTCCTTTTATTCATCAATGACCTTCTAAGCTGTACATCTAACCCTATCCACTCATATGCTGATGATTCCACCCTTCACCTTTCCATTCGGTTCCCGCAACGCCCATCTCAGCAGTTACCTCAACAAACAAGGGATGAGGCTATGGCACACCTAATGTCTGACTTGGCTCGTATCTCTGACTGGGGTAAAAATAATCTTGTTATTTTTAATGCATCAAAGACTCAGTTCTTACACCTATCAACCCGACAAAACCTTCCACAGGAGTACCCGCTGATGTTTAATAATGTCCAGCTCGTTTCTACTTCATCCTTGAACATGCTTGGGGTTTCATTCACTCGGGATTTGTCTTGGAAAGAACATATTACATCTCTTGTGAAATCTGCTTCCAAGAGATTAAGTGCGCTAAGCCAACTAAGAACCTTCTTTACCCCTACACAGTTGTTGACTTTATACACAGGTTTTATTCGCCCCTCTTCGGAGTACAACTCTCATGTGTGGGGAGGATCCCCACATACAGCCCTTCTCATCAGGCTTTTCGTCTTTTTTCTCACTAGCTCCCTTCAACCTCTGTCTCTTCGCCGCAATGTTGCATCTCGTTTCTATCGCTACTTCAATGGCCACTGTTTCTCTGAACTGTCTACTTGCATCCCTCCACCTCTACGACGGGCACGTAGTACCCGTCTAGCAACAACCTCTCATCCCTTTTGCTGTCCAACTCTCTAATACAAGAGTTAACCGTTAAGCCCAGTCCTTCATTCATGCAACTGGTCAACTCTGGAACTGTCTTCCTCTGTCTGTATTTCTTACTTCCTATGATCTCCAGTCTTTCAAACGCAATGTGTCCAGGCATCTCGAAATGAACGGATCTTGAATCTGGCTCTCTTTTGTGTTGATTTTTTTTTATTCTTGGAGGGAACGGTTAGCGGGCCCATGGCCTTTGGTTCCTTCTTCCTTGAATTAAAAAAAAAAAAAAGCAATTGTAATGAATTTTAATGATACCAGACGATTTTACTTAACTAAGGAGAGCCCCTGAATGGACAAGTTGTATATAAAGATTATATTCAACTTCTGTAATTCAAAAACTCTCCCCTAACCTGAATATGTTGGTCTAAAAATAGCAAAAATAAAATATACAGATACTTCATCGGACTGAAGGGACAAAAATAAGTTATATGCAACCAGTATATTCCAAAAAGTTCCGACAAAGATGAATGAAAGTGTCCCCAGCTATCAAGAATTTGATGACTAATACATCGCCAGAGGTGTGAAAACAAGAGCGTGCATGTAGCCTGTTTGATAAACGTCAAACTGTGGGAAACTGACAGTGAGGTTGAAGGCAATAGGTCGAGTGGCTCATGTGACTCACTCTAAACTGATTATGATCGTTTGGCACTAAATGAATAAAATGTAGTTACCAGATTCCGACATGAGAAGGTTGCCGGTGACAAAACTGGCACCCTGGTTCCTATGCTAACCATACCAAAATTGCCTGGCGTTAGCTGGAGTAACGTACCAGAGTTGTCATGACAAAGACAGGGTTAATCGGGATTATATCAAAGTTCTAGGCTTCATGACTGGCACTCAGTATATATATAATCGTCTGTCGTTGTGTGTAGCATAATACTATACGTTTTCATTTTAACTTGGTGTAAAATTGTCATACCTCCATCTTGAATGCTCGGCAGTAACAACAGATTGACATTAGAATGTGGGGCTAACCATGAGGAAGTGCCGCGGAAAGGATGAGGAGCCGCAGTATTTTATGCTACCATTATCTATGTAAATAAACTGATAAAAGGCTTTTATGCGTCACACGTATTACTGGATGCCATGGAGTGGTGGGTATTAGGGGTGTATATGGTGTGCATCTGGGGTGAGTCAAATGTACGTGGTGTGCATCAGGATGAGTCTGGGGTGTGTTTGAGGTGTGTGTGGTGTGTATCTGTGGCGAGGCTAGGGTGTGTCTGAGAGGTGTGTGTTTGCAACACCAAAGGACACATTTTGAGACGTGTTATGATGGTAGATACGACTAGTATGGTACGGCTATCAGAGATACTTTTGTTTTGTTCGGCATAGGAGGGACATCCCAAACTATCGGGCAGTAGCAAGAAAAAATATATATATTATAAAACGGGAAAAGATACCTTCGTAGTGAAATGATGTCACACGATATTTTTTTTTATGCCCTATTCATTCCGCCACGGCACAATTTTTAGTCCATCAAGATATCTTAATTTGCCTTAATAATGAAAAACATGACCTGATGTTAAATGTATTAAAACAAAATGCTTAAAGCATTTCACAAAGTAGGAGGTAAATTTTTGAAGCATGCAAGAAAACGCTTCAGTACTACCTGGCCGGCCTGTCCTCTGTAATGATTCCAATTGTCCAAATAACCCCTTCGTGATTCTGGTACTGGAAGTGTTTACGCTGACTGGACTGTCTTGCCTCATAGGTATTTCCATCTAAGTGTCTTTCAAGTTACTCTGCCTTTATGCCGTTTGAAGCGCCTGTGATTTATCACCCCCCCCCCCTTACTCTCTCTAAGTATATATGTTAAGTATATATGTTACAGGAAATTTGTGTAACCAGTGATTTCAATGAATCCCTTGTGAATTCTTGAAATGAGTTTGAATCAGGATGGGTTAATTAAAGCTAGGCTAATTTAGGCTGCTGTTAGGTTAGGCTGGGATAATCTAGGTTAAGTTTAGGTTAGGTTAGGCTTCGTTGGTTAGGTTAGGTAAGGTTAGGTTAGGTTATGTTCATATATATAACCTAACCTAATCTAATCTAGATTATCCCAGCCTAACCTCGCCGCAACCTAAATTAACCTAAGTTAATTAACCTATCCTAATTTAAACTCATTTCACGAATTCAATGGGGATATCATGAAATCACTTGTTACACAAATTCCCTGTAACATATACACATGTACTTCATAGCATTTTATCATAAGCACAATATGGTACAAACCAGCATTATCACACTCCTTCAGAACAATGCACAACTGTGTTCCCCGATGATCAGATTTCCCTCCTCAACAAACTACATCTGATGTAGCGGTGAAACCTTCACAGAGGGGTGCTTGTGCTGGCGGTCTTAGCCTTTGACCAAGGAGATTTCTTTTTCATTTTATTCCCGCAATATCCTGACGATTTTTATTTTATTTTATTTTTTTATTTTTATCTTTTAGCTTCGGCTAGATTTTTCGTCAGATAAAGAAAAAAATAAAACCATACAAATCTCATCTAGAGTCAATGTTAATGTGCACCACTACGCCCATGTGATGTGTTCTGCTACGTTCATAGGTTTTTATTCCCCCGAGACGAGACTTTCATATTGTTTAAATATAACCCTCAATAAACCCTTCATAACAAGAGGTTTTCCCTAAATCCGCTCCCCTTTCCCCTTATCTTCACGACTTCAGTCAGATGACCCCTCTCTTACTTCGATCTTGTTTTTTTCGAAGGCTTTTGCTCCACCTATGATAAACTTCTCGAATTGTCTTCTCCACGTCACACAGATGGCCTCCCTCTTATTTCATTCTTGCTGTTTTCAGAAGTTTTCCGTTACCCTAGGAGAGTTGTTGAATTATGTAGTTTAGATTATAGCCTTCGATAACCCGTCACTACACCAGGTCTCTCCTGAAACTACTCATAGTCGTCTGTAGGTTTCAAGAAATAATAATTAAAAACGTCATTGTATCCCTTACGACTGATGTTTCCCGTAATTAAGCACAACACCTGATCCAGCAGTGAAGCCCCTCACAACGGGGAGGTGGTGCCGGGTGTCTGATGAAGGCCACTGTCTTGAGGGGGTACGACAGATGCATGGCTTCCTTACTGATTCACGGGTTCCTCAAGTTCCATGTAGGATTTGTTGGAGCACGTGACGCCTTACCACGGGGAGAAAATACAAGTAAGAGTAAATGGCCGTAGCTAGTTGGTTTGCCGATCACCTTTTATTCTTTACCATAATATATTTCTAGTTAAGTTCACATGTCCTAATTCATCTATAATTTTTCTACTTTACTTTCTACTTCTAGTTCTGATACCTTAATTCCTCGAGTTAGATATCATAGTATTTAGTTGGTTCTTGCTGACTGCAGACAGATCCATGAGCTTCAGAACATTTATAGTACATAGGAAAACAAACAGCAACAGACCTTATGGTCCTTTCGAGTCTGTTTGTTACAGAGTAGACTGTGACTACAAGATCTAACTCTACATGCTGAAGGATAAGGATAGTAAAGCAAGAAGGCTCCCCCCACCTCCAAACCCTCCAGCAAAAACTGGCAAGAAAAAGTGAGAAAGACCACCATGCAGCATGGAAAAACTGACATGGAAATTTCATAGGAAAGACTGAAAAGGAAAAGCTACATTATATAATACATTATCTATAAGCTACCATTATGAATAACCTGAAAGAGAAAGTTGTAAAGTACAATGAATAATCGAATAAATAAATAACGCATGACACTATGTATGGGTACACTGAGTAGACGGGGCGTCTGCGGACGATGAGACTCTGTAGACATAACAACGTGAATACAGTAATCCCTTGGTCTCAGTTGGACTGTGCGGGAATTCAAAAGAAACAGATACACGTGAATATAGCTAATAATCTGCAGGAATTCAAAAGTTACCGATACACATAAATATAGTGATCCCATGGTCTCAGTTGGGCTCTGTGGGAAGAAACTTAAAACATTATCGCCGTGCATATATTCGCATTTAGTAAACTGATCCAGGCTCTAAAAGAGTAGAATAAATAAAAAAATTTACAAGTGTTTTATTCAGGAGTAAAGTGACAGTTTTCGAAACTGTCGATTAAGCCTTTCACCACTTGATATTTCTTCCTATTCTTTTTTTTTTTTTTTTTTGTGTATTCGACTCTAGGCATAGGCTTCACGGCCTGCTATCAAAACCCAGCAGTCCTCCTACATACCAGAAGATAACTGTTTAAAGGAAGCAATAGTAAGGCGTTTAATATGTCATCATTACTGAAGGGGTTAACATTTTGAATAATATGACGTATCTGGCTAGTTTCAGGCGATTTCCTTCCCAGAAATAGAACATCATATTAGTTAAGAAGCTAATGAATTCTGTCTCTCCTAAGTTGAATAAAATCGTTTGGAGGTAGTAAGGCAATGGACTAATTCCAACGCCTTCACTTCAGAAGTCTCTCCAAAGTGTACGAAACACGTCTGCCGGTAGGAGGCGGTGTAGTGGCGCTGGGTGTCTGATTCAGAACCCTGTTTTATTTCTTCAGTCCCATGACCTATACTGTGTTAACACCCATGCCCTTGGAGAGTGAGTTTTAACCCACCTGCGTACATGTGTGTGTGTGTGTGTGTGTGTGTGTGTGTGTGTGTGTGTGTGGGTGTGTGTTTGTGTGTGTGTGTGTGTGTGTGTGTGTGTGTGTGTGTGAAAATACAATAATTTTAAGATTGGTCAGCCAAGGAGTCGAATTATGAATTATGAGAACAGTAATTCAAAAGCACGATCATACAATTAGGTCAGCGTTTGCCTTAGCAGGATCAACGTTAGCAGTATTTATATGATTTAGACCAAACTTGGTGATGGGACTCCATTTTGAGAATAATCAGTCAAAATTCAAGGTCACGCAGTAAGGTCAAAATTCAATCCGTGTGTCATTGTATGGAGATAGAAAATAGAACAAATTAGTAGAAGAGTTGACCTTGTATTTCCGAGAAGAGGTCAAAAGTGGAGGTCATATGGCAAGGTCAGTTTAACAATTTTCCTTCCAATTTAGACCAATCAATGTGGAAGGTTCATGGTACGACAAAGATAAACAAATTCAATTTTGTTAGCAATTAATCAAAAAGTCCAGGTCACAGGTAAAGGTCAAAGTCACGAGGCTGGGATAACTCAGGCAATTTTGATCCAGTTTGGACCAAATGTGCTGGAAGTGTTAAGAGTGAGGCAATAATGAATTAATTCGATTTTGAGAATAATTTATCAAGACCACAGGGCTAAGTCAAGTGGTCAGCCCTTCTATCAGTTAGTGGGTGCGGGTGTTGCACTCTGTGGGTGCTCCTTGTCAGTTTTTTGTTCTGCTGTATAAAGAAAACTTTATTCAGCTTATGACAGATTTTTCAAACAGGAGGGGTGAATTTTGATAAAGGAAGAATTAAAAAAAAATGCAACCTCGGAATAAAGGGATGAAGCAGGTAGGTTTCCCTTGCTGACTCTGGTGGATTCTCAAGTGTCTTGCTCGTTACAGGCTTCCCTAAGTTTCAGTCAGGATTTGCTGGAGTTAAGTGAATGGTTTGTCTTACTGGCTTAAGGGTTTATTGAAGTCACTGGCCAAAAGTCCATTTCGAAGTGGCTGTGTAGATTTCGTAACTCCTCTTGCTTGGCGAATTTTTCGGCACATTATACTCCTCAATCTTCTTTTATTTATTTATTTATTTTTAAGTTAAGCCTTGCAATATTAAGTCGTCAATAATAACATATATGGAAATTATGAGATATAACACACATGAAAAAATAAATGTCTACGTAAGAGATGCCGCGACGCCTGCCATGTCAGCCGGGATACAGCCGTTGTTGTCCTGGGTTAGGACACTTTGTACCACCTGTTCCTTAGCGATATACAGGCTGGACCATAAATAACCATCCACTAGCAGTTTACTTGGCGGTATCATATGTGTGGCGGCAACGGATCAGTTTGCTGGAGTGGGTGTTGGCGTGGCAGTGGGAGTAGGAAATGAATAAATGATGCAGGATAGACATCGATAACGCTGACTGAGCCGTCCCAGCAACACAGGAGGGACGGCCCGGCGTAGTAAAGAGGAGCGTAATATATGGACCTCCCTGCATTTCGTACCATGCACCTCATTATTCCCTTGTACGTCGTTTATATCTCTTAATAATTATAGCCAGTATTTGTCAGGCTTCCTTACTCAGTCTGGTGGCATCTAAAGTTTCATGCATATCACAATGGAAGCAAGTTCGGTTGTGGCAAGGAACAGTTTAAGTGTTAGATACTGATCTACCTTAAGACCAGCGGACATGTTGCAAAAACACCCCGGCTAATTCCAGTACATTAATCCTGTATGAGACAGCACTAGCATGTATTCTGTAACGACAGTGGGTATTAGGTCCGAAGTGGTGACATGTGGAGGTGTATGGTACGTGGGAGGACCGCTCTTAAGCTTATGCCCAGAACCAGACCAAAATAAATTAATAGATAAATCAAAATAAACTTTCCGTTTCGGATCTTCGCTCCGAGCCTAATGTAATAAAGTACCAGTAGCAAAAACAAAGTGCAAGGGGTAAAAAAAAAAAAAAAGACATGAAATACATCACACGCGTCTAGTCGGTCTAAGGTTGAATATTTGACTCTGGCCTTTGACCTTGGCCATCAACTAATTGTTCTTTACGTTGAATTACTTCACATATTTGTGAACCTCCGAGATTCCACGTTTGGTCTAAAACAGGTTAAAACTGTCAGTGTTGATTTGGCTCTATGGCCTATAATTTTGACCTATCAATTTATTTAATTCTTCCTTGACGAGCATTGTTCCACGTTCATGCCAAAGCGAATCAAAACTATTTGAGCTAAAGGAGCGAACCTTGCCCTAGCCATTTCGTCAACACTTTGCTTCATTGTTCTTAGAAACGAATCTCTAAATGCATGGCGGCTGACACAGAAGGCTACCACTAAGTCTTCTCTAAATCAACTCAAATGAAAACGAGCTGACCTGCGTACGAGCAGTTCTCAACTTCTTGGCTGACCCTCTACATTTCTAAGCAGTTTTATCCAGATCGAAATAAAATTGAGTTATAATGTTCACACACACACACACACACACACACACACACACACACACACACACACACACACACACACACACAAACCAAGCGACACATTATATCCCCACCTACCACAGATGGGTGTAAAATTGCGCCAGCTGGTTCAGAGGGTTATGGGCTATAGTTGGCTTGGGTGAGGTGGCAGTGTTAGGTGTCTGATTGAGCTGCTGTCTTCGGCTCGTAGAGTGTATGGTTTCCTTGTGTCCTGGGGTTACTCAAGTTTCATGCTGAGCTTGTAGGAGTTTATTACACTGTATAACGTAGCACTGGTTGCATTGCAGAAGCCACCGACCTTTTATTCAGCTTATGGTAGACTTCTTAAAAAATAAAAATAAATAAAAATAAATAAAAGACTTTTTTTTTGTCTTCAGATAACGGGTGGATGTCTAGTTGTCTACATTTGTCTGAGTAAAATTAATTAGGGGTAAGCAGAAAGAGAGAAAGAAGTACTTCGTCTAATAGGAGTCAGTGTTCCCCTACATCTGTTATTAATACAAATGGACTGCGTAAATAGCATGGAGGAATACATTAATGTAACGGAGACAGAAATATACTGATAAGGAAGCAGTCTTAGCCAGCCTTGTTTACATCTTCTGCCT
>JAGKTI010018888.1:0-17373 GCA_018397915.1 Birgus latro | reverse complement strand
GTGCTGTTCCTCCATCACTTCCCCCCTCAGACTTCCTCATGACTGGCATTAAAATTTCTTCAGCTGATGTATTTTCTGCCATCACTGGCCTCAATATTAACAAGGCATATGGGCCTGATGGAGTCCCTCTTGTTGTCCTCAAAAACTGTGCTTCTGTGCTTACACCCTGCCTAGGTAAACTCTTTCGCCTTTGTCTCTCAACTTGTACCTTTCCTTCTTGCTGGAAGTTTGCTCTCATTCAGCCAGTCCCAAAGAAGGGTGACCATTCCCAACCCTCTATCGTCCAGTTGCTTTAACATCCTGTGTATCAAAAGTTTTCGAATCAGTTCTTAACAGAAAAATTTTAAAGCATCTTTCCTGTCACAACCTTCTTTCTGATCGTCAGTATGGGTTCCGTCAGGGACGCTCCACTGGCGATCTTCTCACCTACCTTTCAGACTCCTGGTCATCCTCCTTTCGCGACTTTGGCGAAAGCTTTGCCATTGCACTTGACATCTCAAAGGCTTTCGATCGAGTCTGGCATAAATCTTTAATTTCCAAACTGCCCTCTTACGGTTTCTATCCTTCTATCTGTGCCTTCATCTCTAGCTTCCTTTCTGGTCGTTCTATAGCCACTGTTGTAGACGGCCATCGTTCTTCTCCTAGACCTATCAACAGTGGTGTTCCTCAGGGCTCTGTTCTTTCACCAACTCTCTTTCTTTTATTCATCAATGACCTTCTAAGCTGTACATCTAACCCTATCCACTCATATGCTGATGATTCCACTCTTCACCTTTCCATTCGATTTCCGCAACGTCCATCTCGGCAGTTACTTCAGCAAACAAGGGATGAAGCTATGGCACACCTAATGTCTGACTTGTCTCATATCTCTCATTGGGGTAAAAATAATCTTGTTATTTTTAATGCATCAAAAACTCAGTTCTTACACTTATCAACCCGACAAAATCTTCCTCAAGATTACCCACTAATGTTTAATAATGTCCAGCTCAGTCCTGCATCATCCTTGAACATGCTAGGGGTTTCATTCTCTCGGGATTTGTCTTGGAAAGAACATATTACATCTCTTGTGAAATCTGCTTCCAAGAGATTAGGTGTGCTGGGCCGACTCCGAGCTTTCTTTACCCCTGCACAGATGTTGACCTTGTACACGGGTTTTATTCGCCCGCGTATGGAGTACAACTCTCATGTGTCGGGAGGCTCCCCACATGCGGTTCTTCTCAATAGGGTGGAGTCAAAGGCTTTTCGTCTCATTAACTCTCCTCCTCTTACTGATTCCCATCAACCTTTGTCTCTTCGCTGCACTGTTGCTTCTTTATCTCTCTTCTATCGCTACTTCAATGGTCACTGTTCCTCTGAACTGTTGCTTGCATCCCTCCACCTCCACGACGGGCACGTAGTACCCGTCTAGCAACAAACTCTCATCCCTTTTCTGTCCAACTCTCTAATGCAAGAGTTAACCGTTACTCTCAGTCCTTCATTTATGCAACTGGTCAACTCTGGAACTGTCTCCCTCTGTCTGTATTCCCTGCTTCCTATGATCTCCAATCTTTCAAACGCAGTGTGTCCAGGCATCTCGAAATGAATGGATCTTGAATTTGGCTCTCTTTTGTATTGTTTTTACTTTTTCTTGGAAGGAACAGTATGTGGACCCATGGCCCTTGGTTCCTTCTTCCTTGCATAAAAAAAAAAATAAAAAAAAAAAATAACAGGTGGATATAAAAACTGCCTCCATGTCACCCATCCTTCACGATCAGGCTGCCCACCCTCCATTTCACAACCCCTCCCTCATATATGCTTCCATCCCATCCATTCATCTCATCTTCACTCTCTTCCTCCCCCATCCAACCATCCACCTTACTCACATATGATACTCTCGTCAGTCTCTCATTCTCCATCCTCGCCACATTGGCAAACCATCTCATTTAGGTATTTATTTAGGCACATATGGGCAATTTCTCCTTCCAATCTTGGGTATTTATTTAGGTTCAAGAGTGTTTTCTCCTTCATTTGGGTTAACCATATTTGGATTAATCACATTTTCCACTTCCTCAGCATGCAGCCTCACTGTGCATTCAGTGACTTCATTGCTCTCGAAAACAACAACTTTACTCTTCCCTACATTACTTGCAGGACAATACTAAAACTTTCACACAGACGCATTTGTGACGGAAATAACATAGAGATGACCCCCCACTAATTTGGGGATATAATGTTATCGAGCACAGTGAAATAACTGACAGACATGGGTGCAATGAGGAAAAATTAAACCCTTATCCCTTATGTTATCATATTTCCCCTGTTTATTGACAGATCCTTTTCATTTTTAAAAAAAAGCACTTCTGTACACTTTCTCGAAGTCACTGAATCAATTCAGAGGTACCTTTTTTTTTTTAATTATTATTATTATTATCAAGAGGTTGTCCTATGTCTCCTTAAGGATTACCGAAGTGTTTGCAAATGATGATACAAACAGAAAATGGTAATCCTTAACCTCTTCATTACCAAAATGCATTTGGCAGTACATGTGTACTTTCATTCTCAAAACCACTTGGGTACTGTGAAAATTTTGGAAGTACACATGCACTTTCAACATCATGGTTGGATTCACAGCTTCGGTGCCCAAGGTTTTGGCTCTTATAATCCTTCCATGTGGTCTTCAGCTACAGAAAAAGCTGGACTATATGGCAACACTCTTTTTTCTTGACCAAGTGTAACATTATGATGTCATAAATATATACATCGTGAAACTTCACTAGCTTTGACCAACTGCAGACTGCCTATTTGATGTAATTTCTCAAGCACCAGTCAGATTATCAGCCTCCTCATCAACAATCACATTATCAGCCTCCCATCACCCACGCCTCCCCTGTGGGTCTGTGACTGTTTTTCAAGTAAATCAGTGTACCTGCGGCCTTGAAAGGAACGTGAACTCTGCGCTCAAAATCCTGACAGACCTTGGTTACGGAAACATGTCATCAAATGACAGTGATGATGAGGAGAATTTTACCTACAATTTAGACAGTGATTTAGAAGAATCTGATAATGAGTGGATGTCTGAGGAAAGTGATGATGATCTATTGTAAGAGCCAGAAGAGAGTGAGGGTGGGGACACAGATGACAGTGAAAGTCATGCATCGAGTGTGTCTGCCTCGAGTTCTGACTCCTTCTCTTCAATTCCTCACACATTTAGGTTACTGAGTGACCCTTTTCAGACAAAAGATCTAATGATTTACCAAATGTGACACAAGATTTTTTGGATGTTTCTGGAAATAATTTACCAAAATGGAAATCAGATCTACAGTGCATTTGATTGTTTTATGATGTTTATGACAAAAGTGACAGTGGGAAAAATATGTTCTTGGACAAATGTACAGGCAGACAAATTGTTCACTGATAACCCAACACACAGCAAGAGGAATTTCATGAGTAGGAGATGGGTAGATGTTACTGAAAGTGAGTTTTTTGTGTTTCTTTCCCTGCAACTTCCCATGGGAATAACAAAGTTGCCACGAATCTCAAATTACTGAAACAAGGCTGTGCTTTGCCTTGGGCCCCCTATGTTCAGTGCTGCTATGACTAGGAACAGATTCATGCAGATACTACGTTTTGTGGGGTATCCCCATCCTGATGATGTTATTCCCAGGGAAACTATTACCATACAAGACTACAAAGTTTCTTTGAGATGATGCGTCAAAAGTGTATGTTGTGCTTTTCTGCTGGTGAAAACTTCAAGGGATGAGTCACTGATTCTGTACAAAAGAAGACTATGTTTTAGGCAGTATAAAACGGCAAAAAGAAAGCATTTTGGGTTGAAACTCTTTGTACTCTGCTCAGGTTCACCAGATGCAAGAGAATATGAATGGAATTTTTGTTTGCATACCATAGACTTTAAGAAAGTCTCCTTTAAGACCTTGACCTTACAGCCCTAGCCAAGTTTGAGCATGGGCCAGTTCACTTGATGAAACCTCTACGGTATCCAGGACGACACGTAGTGGTGGACAAATGGTACAGCTCTGACAATTGTAGAGTATTTGCTCCAGAAAAATACTCTGACCACTGGGCCTATCAGACCCAACAGATATATCCCTGTTGAGGTCAAGAAACAGACTAAAACAGGCCAAGATTGTATTTGCTAGAAATGATGAAATAGTGGTAGTGAAATTTTGTGACAGAAAATTAGTCCATGTGATAAGCTCGAAGTATGAAGAAGGCTACGTTGAAAAGTCACGTTACATGAAAGATGATAGACAAGAGATGGTGAAGAAACCATTACCCATCCAAAAGTACAATGAAAAAATGGGATCAGTGGACAGTGTACATCAGCTACTTGAACCTTATGACCCTGCCAGAAAATGATACACGTGGTTCAAAAGGCTGGCTCTGCATGTGATAACAAGAATGATCCTAAATGCTCGAGTGATTTAAAAAAATCTCCATCGACTTGAAAAAGGTACTGAGTATTGTGATTTTCTAAAAACAGTGATTCACGAAATGTCATCAGTGGTGCAGGAAGGCAGACGGATGCTACCTTAGAAAGTGATTTTTGAACGAAACTCCCCTTATGAGTGCCTATTTATACAAACCTAACCAAAATTTTCATAACTTGGCCCAACCTTATTTATCCTAACCAAACCTAACCAACTTTATGCTAACCTAACCAAACTTATCCAAATGTAACCTAACTTATCCCTTATGTAATCATATTTTCCTTGTTTACTGATGGATCCTCTCCATATTTAAATAGGCATTTCCGTACACCTTTATAAAGTCACTGAATCAGTTTAAAGGTAGGTAAAAAATTTGGAAATTAAAAACAACAGTGATGCAGAGATTCGAGCTGTTTTCTTATAGACTTACGTTCTCAAGGATAACACTTTTAGTATGATACTAGATACATCTCAAGTGATTAACATTTGATTTTCGATCAAAAAATATTGGAGAAAAAACGAAATATACCTACTTAGCGATATTATAGAAAGATGCCTGAACACCCTTGATAGCGTGTTTACTGCCAATCCTTCTGACTGGGCAAGACAACAATACACCAAACTTAAATGTACGCAATTTAAAAACCATTACCACAATAGCAGTGGAAGCCTAACTGGATGCGTTGGTACCTAACTGGCTTTGCCCCCCAAATGCCCCAATAATTATAGCCTACCTCACAGCATGCACACTAAAATGTGTGGTAAATATCAGTTTTCAGCCAATACTGCCTTCCCTCAAGAAACCTAAGCTTTTCTGACGGTCTTTGATGTGATTCATTCGAATTTGAGCATCATTTCAGTCGGAAGTGACCAGATTTTGAGATAAACCCCCCCTTTCCCCCTGCAAAAATGGGGAATCCCGGGGAATTGGGGGTTTTAGGGAGAGGGGAAAACACAAATGGCCATTTCCGAGTGAAATGAAGTTGATAATCGAATGAATCATACCAAAAACCATTGGGAAAACCTAGGTTTCGTGGGTGAAATACGAAGTTCAAATCTATCCTAGCATAACCCAACCTAAAACCTAACCTAACCCAACATAAAAGCTAACCTAACCCAACCTAAAACCTAACCAAACCGAACCTAACCTAACCCAACCTAGCCTAACCCAATCTAACCTAACCTAGCCTAACCCAACCTAACCTAACCTAACCTAATCTATCCAAACCTAACCTAACCAAACCTAACCTAGCCTAACATAACCTAACCAAACCTAACCTAACCCAACCTGAAAGTAACCTACTATTCAAACCTTACATCTTCTTACCTTACTCACCAGAATCTGTGTCCTCAGTGATGGAGATAGCAGGTGCATGATTTGTTTCGTTTTGTTTTGTTTTGTTTTTGAAGGCTCCAACACGCTTGCATGCATCGGCCTTGGTCACCTAATGGCGACTCTCCATGCTGCTCGATCTTTGGAAGCCTCTCTGTTCAATCCCTTAACCCTGAAGTCACATTTAATGACCTCGTCCCATGTCTTTCTCGGTCTACCCCTCCCCCAATATTAACACTTCTCACCCTCTGTACCCAATTATCATCCCCCATTCTCTCCACATGTCCAAACCACCTCAGCCTACCTCTCCTCATCACAACACCAATACACTCCAGTCCCATCCTACCTCTCAACTCTTCCATCGTAAACCCAGCCCCCCCAGGCCTTGCACGCAGGGACGCACTGCACATCCACCTAATCATTGTCATTTCTGTACGTTTAAACCTGCGAATATCCTCTTCCTTTACTGCCCAGGTCTCACTACTATACAGCATCACACTCCTAAAACATGCTGCATACAAAGACCCCTTAGCACGTAAGAAGAGTCCTTTCAATATCAGGAGAGGCAACAGCTCCTTGAACTTCTTCCAACCACTTCTCACCCTAGCAACCGAGCTAACTCCAGCGCCACCTCCGGCACATAACATGTCTCCCAAATAAAAAAACTCTTCCACACACTCAAGAGACTCGCAGCAAGATCAATCCTTTCACGCCTGACAATCTCCACCTGCTCTCCCCGACACACCACACACATAAAATCAGCATTATCTCGCAGTCTACCTCTAATACCACTACATCTCTTGTGCATCCATTTATCACAAACACTACACAAGATGGAATTACTTCCCATACCTTTGTGGCAAACTGCACATGGCCACTCTCCCTCTCCTCTGTACTGCCACCAACCCTAGATATCATCACTTTTGTTTTATCTGCATTTACCCTTAAGCCCTTGTTCCACATACCATCTCTCCACTTCTTAAATCTTTCCTCCGCCTCCTTTTCATTCTCCGCAATCAACACCAAATCATCAGCATACAACATCTCCCATAGGAGTCCATCTCTGAAGTCACGTGAGAGGGCTTCAAGTTCCATGATAAACATCAAGGGACTCAAAACTGACCCCTGATGCACACCAACATTCACAGAAAACTCATCACTCAAAACTCCATTCACTCTTATCTGGGTGAGAGCACTCACGTACATGGCCATAACCACCCTAACCAGCCACTCTTCCAACCCTAGCTTTCTCATTGCCCATTTCATCACCTCTCTAGGGACTCTGTCAAAGGCCTTTTCCAAATCAACAAAAACAAAATACAATTCCCTTTTCTTTCCAATATATTTTTCCTGAAGCTGTCAAACAGCATCAGTGGTCCCCCTGCCTGGCAAAAACTCAAACTGCATCTCATCGATATTTACTCTTTCTCTAATCATACCTTCTAGAACTCTCTCCATTACTTTCATTATCTGATCTAAGAGCTTTATACCTCTGTAATTTCCCCTATCCAGTGCATCACCCTTCCCTTTGTACACATTTACAATTACAATCTTCAGCCAATCATCTGGGGCAACACACTCATATATAAGCATATTTATCAGGTCAGTGACTAACCTCACCCCAGTATCTCCTGAGGCCTTCAACATTTCAGCAGTCAACCCAGATACACCTGCTGCCTTCCCCACCCGCATCCAGCCTATTGCCTCACTCACAGAAGCAGCGTCAATCAAAGGCCAAAGGCCAAACACTGGCTCTGCTGGCTCCAAACCTTCCCTATCCCAATCAAACTCCTCATTCAACAACCGGCTATAATGCTCTCTCCATGCATCTTTAATATCCCCACTGTTCACCACTACCCTTCCTTCATCATTCTACACACTGCTCACATACAATATCCCGATTATCCCTCTTCACCTGATTTGCCACCCTAAAAATCATATTTTTCCTTTCTCCATGATTTAGATTATCAAGTAAAAGTCTCTGTGACTCAAACTTCGCCCTGTATACCTCTCTTCTAGCCCTGCACTT
The DNA here is from genome assembly GCA_018397915.1 of Birgus latro. NCBI lineage: Eukaryota > Metazoa > Arthropoda > Malacostraca > Decapoda > Coenobitidae > Birgus > Birgus latro. Next base: position 9,584 of record JAGKTI010018888.1, on the reverse strand, counting down.
GGCAGCCAAGTACTCCTCCCTGTTACCACCCTTCTTCCATTCCCGGAAAAGCCTTCTTTTCTCCTTAACTGCAGCTTCTACACCCTCATCCCACCACCAAGTTACTTTATGTCTTGGTGGGCCTCTTATCCAACTGCATATTGCATCGGTAACTCTCAAGAGGTTGCTCTTAAGGGCTCTATACTGTTCATTAATGCCTCTATCTACGGTTCCTTGTTCAGCCACCACTCTCCTCATCTCACTATAAAAGGCATCCCTTACTGATTGGTTTCCCAGCTTCCATATTTTCCTCCTAGGTATACATATGTCCTCCTTCTCATCACTCGTTCCTTAAGCACCACGTCACAAATCAACAGTTTGTGCTGCTGCACACAATCCTCGCTTCCTATAACTTTAACATCTCTCACTAACCTCCTATCAACCCTCGTTGTCTTCAAAACACCTTTGAAAAATGTGGCCGAGAACCAAGGGACACCTGCTACACTGGACTGCCATATCTACTCTGATTTTGAAATGAAAACGAGAAGTAGTGGCGGGAGCAGCGCAAACACTGATTGGCTGAAGGTGATCTGGTGACGGCTGTGATTGGTAAAAGCTCAGTTTGAACCAAATTTCGGTGAGCCAGCAAGTCATCCTAGCTGGGTTGGAATGGGGAGGATGGGGTGGGGTTATCTAAATATTATTATATTTTCCTGATAACCAATTTGCGACAAAAGTGTATAAGGGAAATGTTGATCAACTTGAAGTGATAACTGTGCTGAACATGATAAAATTGACGGGAATGATTATGGGCTGAAAACCGATATTACCCAAATGTGTACAGTATTAGATAAAACTTGCACCAAAACAGTATTGTGTGCCAAGAGCGTTCATTAGTATTGGCGCATTTGGCAAATGTCACAGGGCCATGTGATGGCAAAGGTAGGTGCAATCATAAAGCAAATCTCTATAACCATCACAGAGGAGAAATCCATTGAAATATGATACAGGTTAGCAAAACTGACCATAGTGATTAAATTAAAATGCTTCATAATCCATACAATCAAAGATAAACTCTGCATGAAGTACAATAAAGGAACCTCCTATTTACAAACATTTTAAAAATGCCCACTATATACACTAATCTATACAAAATAACAAAGGATCTGGTCAACACTTCATTCCAATACGAAACTTGGAAATACCACATCACTGTCACACATAATTTTAAAAAATTTAATTTTTAAAAAGCAGTCCAGTCTCCTTAAAGATTACACAGAAAACACTTCAAAATACTTGAATTCCATTTGTGATTTCTGGTAAATATTATCCACTAACCTACCATATTTATGGCTACTGTGATGATTAAGTATCCAGAGTGGTTATGTACTTTATACAAAAATCAATGCTTTCCATGGTTAGGCGACACAGTCGATATGCATGTTGCTAAAGGTTATCATTTTAATCCTATTTCCAACTAATACTCAGAGTGCGTCACCAGTGATTACTCTAAAACACTTGCATTACTCAAGCTGACTTTAATTTATGGATTTTGACATTAACCTAATTTCTCCATTGCTCATAATAATTACAAACACTAATGGATACAGACAAATATGGTGTTACTTGGGCAGTGAATGAATATGAAAATCAAGTACAGTCTATAATTTTCTTACCTGTAATCTGCCAAAATCATCAGAGTTAAGGTGCGCCATCACTTCTGTTTACGTCTGTCTGCTGAACTCAGTATTGCCAAATCCAAAAGCATAGCAACAGCTAAACTTGCTGTAAATCCGCTACAATGTTGCCAAGAAAAATAACCGCTAGAAAGGGGACTAAAGACTCCAAAACATCGCTGTAACACTCTTAAAATATATGAAATATTGCTAGTTTGTTTTTTTTTACTATTTTTGTAGTCAGAAGTCAAAATTTGTGGCTAAATAGATTTCTAAATTTAACGTTAAGACGCTAAACCTTGCCAAAGGGAGGTCCTGCGCTCAAGGTCTTCCCGGTGTCGCTTTGGGGATTTGACAGTGAAATACAGAAGTTAAAGAGATAAAGGCCGCAGACGACGCGACGGCCGGTGCAGACGACACCAACACCCCAAACCCCCCAAGTACTACCGAGGGTCCACCTCTGACACTGAGCTGCTCGAAGCAGGAACGGCTCTCCTGTATCCCTACTCGGCGTCCCTCTTACTCCCAGCCGTTGCCCCGGGAGGGTAGCAGTCGCCGGCGCCTAGTCTTCGTCCGAAATTCCACTCGTCAGGTAAGGGTTGGAGTTTGCAACTCCACGTAATACCGCGGTGTTGGCCACAATCATACCGGGCAAGGGGCAAAACCGGCCATAGTCCGTTCCCCAGCTGCATCCCCGCAGGGCCGCAGTACTAGCCACAAGCCATGCTGGGTACGAGGCAGGATCGGCCATCGTCCGTCCCTCTGCTGCTAGTCCTCTTCGCTCCACGGTACAGGCCATTAGCCGTCGGCCACTAGTCACGTCAGGCCATAGGTAGAGCAGGCCATTAGCCACACTGAAGCTGTAGTCCCCTGTGCCATTACGACGCCGGCCACTAGTCACGTCAGGCCGGAGGTAGAGCTGACCACAGTCAGCTTCTCTCCCACAGATCCTGCAGCCAGAGAGGACCCTTCACCCGAGGCCTTGGTTCCCTGCAACTCCACCAGTGTGAGCAGCAGCCGAGGCGGAGCCCCAGCAGACGTAGCAGCCGACGTTGGGCCCTGTCCACTACTCCCCCAGCCCGAGGTTCCCGTGTGACGACCCTGACGGCGCCGCCGCCCTCCTGCCGTTGTCGCAGTCCAGCCACCCCGGGTTCCAGTACCCTGGGTCCTCAGTCACCCCGGGAGTTGCCCCGAACACCAGGGCGCGACTTACCTGCTGGTAGGACTTCTCCGAGTCTCTCTCAGACTCGACGTCAGGCCCATCTCCTGGCTCTCTTCGGGCCGAGCTCTTAGCCCCACGACTACGTGTGGAGCCCCGCCCAGGGTGTATCACTCTGCCATTCCTCCGGACGGAGGAATCAACCTGCGGCCCACCAGTGATAGTGAAACGAGTGAACTTTACCTGTGTGTGCCTTCTAGACCCAGATGTATGTGTACGTTAGTTTGTACCCCGTGAGTGATTCCTTATAGTGTATTCTAGTGGTAAAATGACCGAGTGAGTCCCGTGAACGAAACACCACAGTAACCAACAGAACAATAATATTGTATCAATCGTGCCATTCCTTTGTTCAATAAAACTTCTCCCTCCTTAGTGCACATGTAGTGCCGTAATTTTAAGGATAATTTAAGTATACCTAAGTTAGTATTAGTGTAATATAAGTTAATATAAGAGTAGTATAAGTTAACATAAGTGTGATGTAAGTGTAGCCCTGAACCCCTGATTAATTCATCTGCAGTGGATAGGGAGTGATCATCAAACTCATATTCCTTGTTAATATTTATGGCGGAAAGTGAAATACTAGTAATAGAGGAACTGTATTGAACGATTATGTGAATTGAGAAGCACTATGTCATTGCTTTCCCACGGTGTAGAAAGAGGCAAAAGTTTAGCACGAGTTTAATAATCGCGAAAGTTTGTATTCATACTTTGAATTCGTAATTTGTAAGTCAGGTTTGGTATTATCATCTTTTTGTACTACATAGTAGTGAATTGAAGCTTAGTTAAATCCAAATTGCCGATAATAGAAATTTGCAATCGCAAATGAAATCTGCGTCAACGTATCGCCACATGGATATAATTAGTTTCAACACTTGTTGGTTTGGGCTTCGGTATAATTGTCAGTCCCATACGATTACCACAAAATTTTAAACATCGTAAGTCAGTCCGTCTATGTATGTCGAGTGTGAACACCTTATTTCTTATTCCTTGTTAGTTGGTATAGACGGTAATAGGTTGACTGTTAATGTTTATTAACTTCCTTTCATGGTGCCTCCACTGCTGCTCCTCGAACTTTACAGATTACCGTAGTTTCCATCGTAACCGTTTGCCTGACGACGGAAGTAAACGCATGGTTTTTCTCGTGGTGCCTGTTACACTGGAAATTCTTCCCCCCCCACCTCAGATTCACTAAACTCGATAAGAATCATTGCTCCACAGTAGTACTGTAATTTTATATACACCTTTAGGAATATTAGGAACGAGTTATAAGCCTGTTTGACTGATTTTCTCTGATCTAGGAAGTTGTTGTAAATTACATTCAGGATCTTGAGTGTCGATTCGATAATTCACGTAATTCCTATATTATCACTGGGTGAGTTGTTTATGAGACTCGAAGTGAGAAGTGTGGGAAGGAACTCGGTCCCAAGGACATACTCTATGTGATTTTTCCGAGGTCATTAACCAAGGAGCCCATACGAGGCCATTGGAGTGCAGGTTTCATATTAAGTCATTGTGAATTTATTTGGTATATGAGATTGTTAGATACACTGGAGATGGTGTTTTGTAAATGGTATGTTAAGAGGTGAAATCTAGGTATTAATATGTGCATGTGAATATAAATCGTGCTTAAATCCAACTGTGAGGAACTCATTTCATAATAGTATGTTAGAATCAATCCGAGAATTTGTTCAGCGGAGGTGTAGTACTCTTGCATTCATTAATCTTTTTTTGTATATCTGATCTGCCCTGAGATAATAGTGTGAAAGAGTAATGTTCTTATAGTTACTAGTAATTCATATCCCGTAAGTAATCTATGGTTAATTTGATCAATACCTAGTCCCTTATATCTGTATGTTTATACTTAGTAAATTTGTAGGTTAAGCTTTCATTGTGTTTGAAACTGTTATCCTCTGGGAAGTTTATTTGTGAGACTGAGTGGTCCGCAAGGTGTATTGCTATCTATATAACTCACGCTACCCTAGTCATTTATTCGCAAGGCCCCAGTACTCTTCAACTTACTATAGAGCAAGTAATTCTTACCCGGCATTCGCTGGGTGGTGGCAGCCTACTCTCGTAACTCAGATTCATAATGTTGGTATCTTTTCTTCTTATCTTCGTTAATTAACTGGGAGCTCTACATTAGTGACACAAAAACGGTTGGATTTCTCTTACGTCATTAACAGGGGAATATAAAAATTTCGTTACCACACACTGGCACGCAAGTGAAACACCACAGTGACTGATAGAAGAAACTGTATTATACCAATCGTGCCTCCCCCCGCTGTGTATTAAACCTCCTCCCACCCCAGTGTCCAGGCATGTTAGTTACGATATGTCTAGCCATCTCCAGGTGTCTCGCTAAAATACTGTGGTCCCACCTCACAGTGTATCGCAGCCCTGCAGACTCCATTCGAGTTAGACTTCCGGCCAGGTGAGTGTCTATTGACACCACGTGTTAACGTAAATGTGCTGTGTATCAGTGCCGTCCAGTGCTATATGAGATTGGGAAATTGTAGCAGGTGCATTCCTGTGTCCTGAATTATAAGCGTAATGTAAGTGCCATAAGTCTATCTATCTGTCTATTGCCAGACGCCTCAATCCCGCACGGGGTGGCCACAAACAAATCGCCTCCATGTTGCTCTGTCCCTTGCCTTTTCACTATTTTTAGATTCGCCACACTGGTGTGGCACGGGCTCGGGGTGGAGAGCCCGTCAGAGGGTAGCAGTAAGTAAACAAGGGGGCGTCCTCTGCATGGCGACAGAGGACGCTGGCGTGGGGGGGGGGGGGGCAGAGCCCATCCCCCGGACAAATATACGCCAGTGAGTGGCTGGAGGGTAACTCCATGTCGCTCTGTCCCTCGCCATTTCACTACCCCGCTCCCAACTCACACCCCCCTCTCTCATGTACCTCTCCAGTCCATATCTCTATCTCATCCTTGGCCTCCCCCTGCCTCTCGCCCCCTCCACCTCACTCACATACACTCTCCTCGTCAGTCTTTCACTTTCCATCCTCTCCACATGCCCAAACCACCTTAACGTGTTTCTCCTAACGTTTCCTATCACATCCACAACCACTCCACAACGCTCCTTCACTTCCTCATTTGTTAGTCTGTCTCTCCATGTGACTCCACATGCTCCTCTCAAATAACTCATATCCACTGCTCTCACTCGACTTCTGTCCTTCCAACAGGGTCCAAGCTTCACTTTCATGTATCACAATACTGTCATGTAACAACTTTTTCACTTCCATGCTCACCTCCCTGTTTCTTATCACTGCTTTCAACGAACCAGCAACTTTCCTTCCCTGCTGCACCCTTTCAAGCACTTAACCCTCCAGACTTCCATCCTTACTGATCACACTACCCAAGTACTTAAATGCACTCACATTCTCCATATCCTCCCCATCCAGTCTCACTGTACAGTCACTGGCTTCACTTCTCTCGAAGACCATCACTTTACTCTTCCCTACATTCACCTTTAGATTCCGTTTCTTACACACTCTCCCAAACTCATCTATCTACCAAGCCTTGCAGCTCCCCTTCGTCTTCGCTCAACAACACAGTATCATCTGCAAACAGCAATACAGGGAGGTTCCAAACACTGCCCTCTCTCACTAGTGCCATAAGTGCTGGGTAAATATTACCATACTTTCCCTAAGCCGGTATAGTGACAGATTTCAAGTCAAGTAAAACCTTGTGTTAACCCATCTCCGTCCAGCTCAGTATCTAGTGTATCTATTGATGTATTATTTGTCTCTGGGAAGATATTTACATGTGTGTAACAATCTACTGCCTTGTTTTTGTGTCCAGTCCTTTCCTTAGAATTGCAGACCTGCGTATTTGAAGGAAAGAGAAACCGACCCACAAATACGTAGCATAACAGTTGTGTTTGTGTGGTGGCTGTTTCCCTAGCTGTATTGTGAGGCTCTGTCATGTAATGATGGGGTCGTGTGTTAGCACACGCTGTCATGTAGAACTGTGTGTGTCTCTCACGTTAAGATTCACTAACAGAGAGGACTTTGGTTTCAAAGTGTAAGTGAGCTGTTACGAGTGGTTTTGGTGCAGCCAGCAGTGAAGTGTAAGGCACTTCTGTATGGTCTGAAAGATATTGTAGTGGGTGTTAAACTGGATGAGGACCCATGCCAGGAGGGCATATGAGATTTTTGATGTGATGTGTTTTATGTCGAGTAGAAAGACTGTTTCTTTTTCTTATCCAAAGTCTGTCTCCGCAATTGCCCTGAGTGTAGCCTACTGAGTCTGAGGATGCATTGCCTCCTGATGTGATCCTTAAAGATGAGTTCAGTGTCATGTCACTCCTAGGATCTTACACGAGAGAGTGTGTGGCACAAGTACGTACATTGTTAAGTGTGATGTTAGGGGAGTACCTGTGCTCATCACTGCTGTTGGTGAATGTAATGGTAAATTTGGCTGGAGGGATCATCAGCCTGTTGTCCTCAACATAATTGTATCTGAACTTTTCAGATAATCTTGTAGTATGCAAGCTGTGTCTGCAATGCGATGTGAAGTTGTTATTGGAATGTTATATGCCCATGAGGAAATATGTTTGTGGGCATGTATAGGCTGAAGAGTGTAACTTAGGAACCCTTTGGAACTGCTAGGAAAGTTTTGTAATCATGATGACTTGTCCAGGAACATAATGTGTGCTTCTCTACCTGATGAATGGCTGGCATGTTTGTGCTTGATGTTGTTCTCCATGTTTTTATTGAAGATTTTGGTGGTTAGCTTGCAAAGGGGGATGGTATTGAAGGCTTTACTAATGTCTGTTGTTGCAAGAACTGTAAGTTGTGCTGAGTCCATGCCATTAGATTCGGTCAGCAAGGTGTTTGCGTAGCAAGGGAAAACATTCGTTATCTTGGATGGCAGGCTGAGAAGTGTTATGAACCTGTACAATGAAGGGTGTGCTGGGTCCTTGTTTGGTTTTAGTTTAGTGATAATTGTTCCATGTTTGCAGATATTTGGGATACTGTAATGTGTTGCGGTCTTTGAGGGCCTGGATACTGTGTGGTGCTGAATGTTCAGGTTTATGCCTCATTTTACACAGAATCACCCCCCCCCCCCTTTCCTCTCAAACACGCATTTTTTTCTATAACTTTTTTACTTTTGTTGGTTTACCGCGATATTACTTTAATACAAGCCGAGCAAATACATCAACCGCAGGCAAGCAACAGCCCCTGCAGGATTGTCCCATGCAGTGAAACGAGGTTCCCAGATCCCTTGTGGCTGACAGCGCCAAGAGAGAAAAGTATGGAAGTTTGATTCTCAGATGGACACCACAGTTGCATATCTCCAGCCAGACAGGGGCATTAAACGTTAAATTTTAATCCGACTAAGCAGATATATGAAGATGATTTAAATGTTATTGTCAAATTATGTCATTTGAATGTGATTTCAAAGAATGTTCAAGGATTTGGACAAATGTTGTTGTTGTTGTTGTTGTGGATTATTTACCCCACAATTTGGTGGGGCACGGGCAGAGAGCCCATCAGGTTAGAAGCAGGAAAAAAGGCTGCCCTTCGGGAGCATAGCACGGCAGGCAAAACTGGAGACAGGAGGCGGCAGAGGCAGGAGGGTGAAGGCCACCTCGTATAGAAGTAAGGCGTCTGGGTACAATGAGTGAACAGAGAACTATGATGGTGTGTCATCCTCAAAATTTCCCCTGAATACAAATTCAGAGGATGCACATTTCTTCTTTCTTTTCTTTTTTTCTTTTTGGCATATGATGAAATTATTCGTTAATAGAGTTGGCATTTTATCTGGCACCTCCATAACATCAAACCACATCACAGAATGGAGAAAGGGGTGGCTAAAATTATGCAATAAGTCTTGAGATAATATTACGAACTTCACAATGTGATGAACATCTTTAATATGTTACTTTAAGAATTAAACTACTAAAGTTTACGGTTTTAATCACTTCCTGAATGATCCTATACGTCTGTCTATCTATCTATTGCCAGACGCCTCAATCCCGAACGGGATGGCCACAAACAAATCGCCTCCATGTCACTCTGTCCCCTGCCATTTCACTACCACGCTCCCAACTCACACACCCCCTCTCTCATATACCTCTCCACTCCATCCCTCCATCTCATCCTCGGCCTCCCCCTCCCTCTCGCCCCCTCCCCCTCACTCACATACACTCTTCTCATCAGTCTTTCACTCTCCATCCTCTCCACATGCCCAAACCACCTTAACGTGTTTCTCTTAACGCTTCCCATCACGTCCTCAACCACACCACAACGCTCCTTCACTTTCTCATTTGTTAGTCTGTCTCTCCATGTGACTCCACATGCTTCTCTCAAATAACTCATTTCCACTGCTCTCACTCTTGACTTCTGTCCTTCCAACAGTGTCCAAGCTTCACTTCCATATGTCAGAGTTGGTATCACAATACTGTCATGTAACAACTTTTTCACTTCCATGCTCACCTCCCTGTTTCTTATCACTGCTTTCAACGAACCAGCAACCTTCCTTCCCTGCTGCACCCTTTCGAGCACTTCACCCTCCAGACTTCCATCCTTACTCATCACACTGCCCAAGTACTTAAATTCACTCTCATTCTCCATTTCCTTCCCATCCAATCTCACTGTACACTCACTGGTTTCACTTCTGTCGAAGACCATCACTTTACTCTTACCCACATCCACCTTTAGATTCCGTTTCTTACACACTCTCCCAAACTCATCTACCA
>JAGKTI010018887.1:0-16799 GCA_018397915.1 Birgus latro | reverse complement strand
AAATGTTAATCATAATTTCCTGCTTGCTATTTAATTTTTCCATGCATGGTTCTTAAGTAAAACAGCTAGAAAAAAGGTTGAAGCAGTGAATTTCATGTCCGGTCCTAACCTAACCTAACCTAGCCTAACATTGTGTTAATCATAATTTCCTGCTTTTAATTTAATTCTTTCATGCATGGTTATTAAGTGCACCAGCTATGAAAAAGGTTGAAGCAGTGAATTTCATGTTCGGTCATAACCTAACCTAACCTAACCAAACCTAACCTAACTTAACCTAACCTAACCATTTTTGTGGTAGCAATTAACATCATTTACTGTATTTGATGCTTTGTATCCAATAATTTAGTGCATAAAATGTGAGAAAAGATGATTTCCATGTCTGATACTTACTTATACTATGCTGGCAAGTTCTGAGCTCCTATGACTCACTCACCCCTAAATCATCATTTTTTGGTTAAAATTCAATAAATTCATGCTATGTATGCATTATTTATGTGAAAAGGGACCTAAATAAGTGCTATACATGTCCACTAGGGAGGTAGGAAGGTAGTTTTCTGATTTAGGTTAGGTTAGGTTAGGGTCATGAAAAACCAGTGCTGGAGCTTCAGGACCAATATCCGGACATGCCTTTGGCTCTATTACATCGGATATTGGAGGGATTACTGTATATATCATTTCGTTTCGTTTTTGAAGGCTGCAACATGCTTGCATGCGTCGGCCTTTTTGGGTTGGAGCGTGTAGCATTTTATGACCGGATGCCCTTCCTGATGTCTACCAATGACCCTTGGGTGGATTCGATCCTCCGACCTACGGCCAGAGCGGAGCACTCTTACCCACTGAGCCACGGCTGCTACAATATATATAGATATATATGTGTGTGTATATATATATATATATATATATATATATATATATATATATATACAGTATATTGCAGTCATATCTGAAAAATAATTGCCCCATACCACAACCTGATTCACATCAAGTGACTGAGAATACTTTCCTAAAGAACTGGAAAGTAGTTCGGCAAATGGTCAAGGATGTCTGTTAGGCATAATCCGACAGTCGCCATCGACTGGCAAAAATCACTTAAAGCATATTCCAGTAAGTATTACAACACAAGAATACCTGCATCTTTCAGTTTAGCATGACTGTTGGGAGTGACAAATGTTGGAAAAATAAAAGCCAGATGAATGAAAAGAGGAGGATGGAGACAAGGTAGGACTGAATGGAACGAGAAGAGAAAGGAATGCTAATAAGTTATTGATGATGTGTGGGTTTATAGTAAGCCAAATGGGTATACTGCTGTGAGAATACGAGAGCGGCAGAGAGGTTAATTGGTGATGAAGACAGGGTTAAAAGATCAAGAAAGAAATGGGGTGCAGTAAACACAGTACTGCTGTGTATGAGTAAATAAAGGTAGAGAGGGCAGGGAGACGAATAATTATAAAGCGGAATAGCCTTATTATTTCAGTTCAGCCATACTGAATTCATCAGTGGCTGGGCAACTAAATCCATATAGCAACACGGGGGGGGGGGTGGAGGGGAAGGGACACCCAGAGGGAGGAAGGTTAGTGAAGGGGAAGGAGGTTGCAGTTAGATTATTCTGAAACATCAAAGTATTCTTCTCACACGTTATTTTATAAGATGTTCTGACGGCTTCTGCATTTTCTTATGTTATGGACATAATTTGTATACGAAATTATTTTCTAAGCCGATTCTACTGATAAAAAAAATAATACAAAAAAACGTCATAAACAGCATTTAAATGCATATGTGGCAACTATACACTATTGCCAGACCAACTGACTCACACCAAACAAGTAGCCTTGCAGCGAACTTATGCTGACGACTGTACATGGAAGAATTATTATAGAGAAAGTAAGAGAGATATCAGAAGTCCTAGTGAGTGATGAACAGGGTGGCTTTAGGAGTGGCAAAGGATGTGTGGATCAAATATTTGCAGTGAGACACATAGCACAGAAGATCTATGAGAAGGGCCATGAGGTGTTCATGGCATTCATGGATCTGCAAAAAGCATATGACAAAGTGGACAGAGAAGGATTGTGGAAAGTTTTGCACATGTATGGTGTAAATGGTAAGCTGCTAGGTGCCACCAAGAGTTTTTATGATGGTAGCAAAGCATGTGTAGGGATTAATGGGCATCTAAGTGAATGGTTCACGATTGGTGTGGGCGTGCGACAAGGTTGTGTGATGTCCCCATAGTTGTTCAATATGTATATAAATATGAATGGGGTGACGAGAGAAGTAAAAACATGAGTAATGGAGAGGGGGATGGCATTGGTAATAAATGGTGAGGGATGGAATATCTCAAATTTGTTGCATTCTGATGATGCAGTACTGCTTGTAAATACCAGACAAGACCTTGGTAGGCTAGTGCAGAGTTTGCTGATATCTGTAAGCATCGTGCCTTGAGAGTAAATGTAGAAAAGAGTAAAGTGATGGTTACTGAGAGAGAAGGTGACTCCCAGTGAAATATTACAGTGAATGGAGAGAGACTGGAATTGGTAAGAGAGTTCAAATACCTGGGTATAGTGATAAAAAAAAGAGGAAAAGTGCAAAATAAGTGGAATGCAGTGACACAAGGAAGGAGAGTAGCTGGTGCAATGAAGGTTTTGACAAGAAACAGAGGCTTGAGTGTTACAGCTCCTTACATGAAGGAGTGTTAGTGCTAACTTTAACATATACTGTAGATGTGAGACTATGGTGTGGAATGAAAATGAAAAGTCAAGAGTAAGAGCAGTGATGGGACTACTGAGGAATATATGTGGAGTACAGAGGGTGGATAAGATATGAAATAATGTGATTCATGAAAGATGTGGAGTGAAGAAGGCTGTGGACACCAGAATCGACGAAAGTGTTCTGAAATGGTATGGTCAAGTGGAGAGAATGGATAACAATAGAGTGGTGAAAAAGGTGTAACTGAGTGAATTAAAAGGAGGGAGGAGGTGAGGTAGGCCAAGGAGAAGGTGGAGAGATATGATGGATGAGTGTGTGAGAGAGAGATGTTTGGATGTCAGTGAGGCTAGGGAACTGACAAGAAATCAAGCTGGCTGGATGAATGTTGTGAGGAGAAGTGCATGATCAGGGATTTGGCACCCCTTCTTAACATGGCAGCATCCGGAATGACTCTATCAGATACGTTTATGTGAAGCTACAGAACGTGGTAAATGTTTTTGGCGTATCCGATAGAGCCAGGATTCCAGGGGCTTGATTGATGAATGAATGGAAGCGTGGCCCATTGGACTGGGCAAATTTGGGCTGTCTGGACGTTGCTACTCCTCACCCTGCCCTTGGGTGGGAAAGGAGGCCTGGATGATGATAATGAAGACTTACTCTCTTTACCTCTTTCCAGATCATTTTCTTACACTCCCTCCACTTTACATTCAAATTCCTTCCAATTCATCATCCACTCTCTTCTTACTCTCTCACTTAGTAATCTTTTCACCTCCCTCTTCCTATCTACATATAACTCTCTCTTCCTTTTCTGAACTTCCTCCATGCCCAAGATTCCCATCCACTCACTATTTGCTTTCTTCTTTTGCACCACAGCTTGTCTCACCTCTTCATTCTACCATGCTGTTCCTTGCACCCTCTTTCACCCTCTCTTCACCCCACACACCACCTCACTTGCTGCACAGATTTCTTCTGTGGAAATCTTGCACACACCTTCCACCTCCTCTGTCTGCTCCAAATCATATTTACCCAATTGCTCCTCCACTTGTCTCTTACATTCTACCTTTTCATATTCTCTTGCAACCTTTCTACCCTCCTTGTATGGACTTTTTCCTGTCCTTCCCTCCCCCTATTCTTCCACTGCATTTGAAACTTCACTTTCACCACCACCACATGGTGGTCACGAAGTCCATTCCCCTAACCTCTGTATGCTCTTACATCCATTATACACTTGTCATTCTTTCATCCACACACACACATAATCAATCACTGCCTTCCATTCATTCAGTTTACCATCCACTCTTCTCATCACTTGCCATGTATACCTGTGGATCACTTTGTGTCTAAAGAGGGTATTGGCTATCACCAACTTCCTCCCCCAACAAATGTCCACTAGTGCACTGCCATTCTCATCCATTTCTGCAGACAACCCACTCACCAACTATTCCATCCACCTTCACATTCCCTACTTTTCCTATCATATCTCCAATAAAAAACACTCATTAATTTCAAACTTTTCCATGCACGCTTTGACATTTGCCTGGAACTCCTTTCACTCAATTTGCATGATCTTGCATTGACACACACACGCACACACAATTGCCCACATCTGTAGTCCTATTTTCAATCTTATCCACACAATCCTTGAACCAATTGATCCATACTCTCTCTTGCACACAAAAATACATAATCCTTCTTTTTGCCCTCTCATTCTTACCTACTCCGGCACATATACCCCATCCATACTCCCACTCTCTCACACACTCAACTCTCCATTTAGTCAAAGTTATTCCACATATATCCACTTTTGCACCTCAAGCAACAGTACAACCCCTTACTCTTTTACCTCAACATTCGCACCTCTTACACTCCATGTCACAATTCATACCATGTCCTCTGTTCGGTCCTTAGTCGTCAACTGATCGTCAGTCCTGGTCCAAGGCTTCTTGTTTGTATTTTTAGTTAGCTGTTATCCTGAGAGGGACACTGCCCCTCCACCAACCCACTTGCTGTCACGTAAAGAACACGTGTTGGTTGGTTATACGGTTACCACCCAGCTTTGTAAATTATTTCCTGGTTTACAGGAAGTCAATTGGCTTGCCACTTGGTGGAGCTACCGTAAAACAGAGTGCTGCTACACTACCTGGGGGGATGATGGGTGCCCCCACCTACCACAGGCTAAGTGGGTGGATGATGGGCACCCCCACCTACCACAGGCTAAGTAGGTGGATGATGGGCACCCCCACCTACCACAGGCTAAATGGATAGATGATGGGCACCCCCACCCACCACAAATCACAGACATAATGTACTGAAGAAGAAAGTAGTGAAGAAAACGACCAATGTTCCCAGGAGGAAAGTATGGAAATTTTAAAAACAAGTTGTAATAGATGCCAATTATCATGAGATGAGTTGAGAAGTGGCTGAGCATGAGGCTACAGACAGAAGTGTAAATGGACAATACAGAGCTCTAATGAATAATCCCTTGAGTTTCTGATTCAGTGTCTGGATCAGACAGGCAGCCCACCAAGACATAAGGTAACATGGTGGTGGGATGAGGAATTAGAAGCCACAGTAAAATACAAAAGAAGACTGCTTAAGAATGGATAAGGGGTGACGAGAAGAATACTTGGGTCCTCCACGTAGACCTAGAAAGGACAAAGGGCAAGCATTGAGTCTCAAAGACTTTTGTTTTAAAGTCTAAATAGTGCTGAAAATAGGAATGTGTATAAGGTGGCTAAACAGATGTCAAAAGAAAACAGGTATAACATAGGTGTGCAGTGTGTGGAAAATGATGAAGGAAAGGGTACTAATGGATAGTGAGGATATTAACAGGTCAGAACACTGCAACTGGTTGCTGGGTGTGGAGCTGGCTGGAGCAGGAGGTGGTGTGGTTTGGGGGAGGAAAGTTCAGTATTTGACCCTTGGTCAAATACTAAACTGCTGATTGGCAGCAGCAGCAGCGGCAGTGGTGGTGGTGGGTGGGAGGGTGGGGGGGAATTAGGTGTCAGGGATGCTTGCAGAGATGCTGATGGCCTCCATTAATACAGCAGTGGGCTTAGTTACTTATCTAATCAATACTATTATATACGAGTGTGTTGTTCCAGGCGACAGATGAAGAGCGTGACTGTGGGTGTAACTACGGAAGGGTGATGCCCGAGAATGAGGAAATTATTGAGGAATAAAACTTTTGGACTAGATAATGATGGGGAAAGCCTGAATAACAATGATATGCTACTTAGGTTTATGTCAGGCAAGGGACCACTGATGCAATATTCATTTTCCAATGGCTTCTGGAGAAGGTTTCTGATGGTGTGTCCAGAGAATAATGAGAAAGCTTGGGATTGAGGATGGTTGGTTTGAGAGGTTATGGCAATTATAAGGATGCTCTCACCCAGATGAGAATGAATGGAGATTTGAGCAATCAATTTTCCATGAACACTAGTGTGTATCTGGGGACAATTTTATGTCCCTTATTGTTTATCATAGTGCTTGAAGTGCATTACTTTAACATGGACTCCCATGAAAAGTGTTGTGTGGTGATGACTTGGTGCTGACTGGAGAGAATGAAAAGACAGCAGAGGTGAGATGGAACAGGCCCTAAGGATTTGAGAGTATATATAAAAAAAAAAAGTGATACTACCTACGTCAGGAGGCAGTACCGTCAAAGCAGCAGTGTGACAATGCACAATTTTCCACATGAGTGTGGATAACTCCATTTTATGCAGTGTTTATAAATGGATGCATAACAAATTAGAAATAATGCTGATTTTGAGGGTGTGGCAAATAAAGGACAGCATAAAGTAGCAAAGAGACAAGAAAGGATTATTCTTGGTAGGATTGGATGCTGCAGAGAAGGATAGATTTTGGGATAATTTAATACGTGTAGTAAGTGGTATGGGTGATGATGAGGTAGTGGTTCTGGGAGGGGATTTAAATGGTCATGTTGGTGAAGCAGCTCAAGGTTATGAAGGAGTCCATGGAGGATGCGCATATGGTGTGAGGAATGCGAAAGGGGAAAGAATACTCGAGTTTGGGGAGGCTATGGACATGATTGTGTGCAACACACATTTTAGAAAAAGAGTGAGTAGACTGATTACGTACGAGTCCGGGGGAAATAGTAGCCAGATAGATTATTTTCTGGTCAGGAGGGTTGATAGGAGATTAGTGAGGGATGTTAAAGTTGTAGGAAGTGAGGAGTGTGTGCAGCAGCACAAACTGTTGATTTGTGACATGGTGCTTAACGAACGAATGATGAGAAGGAGGACATATGTACCTAGGAGGAAAATATGGAAGCTGGGAAACCAATCACTAAGGGATGCCTTTTACAGTGAGATGAGGAGAGTGGTGGCTGAACAGGAAGCCGTAGACAGAGACGTTAATGAACAGTATAGAGCCCTTAAGAACAACCTCTTGAGAGTTACCGATGCAATATGCGGTTGGACAAGAGGCCCACCAAGACATAAAGTAACTTGGTGGTGGGATGAGGGTGTAGAAGCTGCAGTTAAGGAGAAAAGAAGGCTTTTTCAGGAATGGAAGAAGGGTGGTAACAGGGAGGAGTACTTGGCTGCCAAGCGCAGGGCTAGAAGAGAGGTATACAGGGTGAAGTCTGAGTCACAGAGACTTTTACTTGATAATCTAAATCATGAAGGAAGGAAAAATATGGTTTTTAGGGTGGCAAATCAGGTGAAGAGAGATAATCGGGACATTGTAGGCGAGCAGTGTGTGAAGAATGATGAAGGAAGGGTAGTGGTAAACAGTGAGGTTATTAAAGATGCATGGAGAGAGCATTATAGCCGGTTGTTGAATGAGGAGTTTGATTGGGATAGGGAAGGTTTGGAGCCAGCTGATCCAGTGTTTGGCCCTAGGCCTTTGATTGACGTTGCTACTGTGAGTGAGGCAATAGGCAGGATGCGGGTGGGGAAGGCGACAGGTGTGTCTGGGTTGACTGCTGAAATGTTGAAGGCTTCAGGAGATATTGGGGTGAGGTTAGTCACTGACCTGATAAATAGGATTATATATGAGTGTGTGGTCCCAGATGATTGGCTGAAGAGTGTAATTGTAAATGTGTACAAAGGGAAGGGTGATGCCCTGGAAAGGGGAAATTACAGAGGTATAAAGCTCTTAGATCAGATAATGAAAGTAATGGAGAGAGTTCTAGAAGGTATGATTAGAGAAAGAGTGAATATCAATGAGATGCAGTTTGGGTTTATGCCAGGCAGGGGGACCACTGATGCCATATTCATTGTTCAACAGCTTCAGGAAAAATATATTGGCAAGAAAAGGGAATTGTATTTTGTTTTTGTTGATTTGGAAAAGGCCTTTGACAGAGTCCCTAGAGAGGTGGTGAAGTGGGCAATGAGAAAGCTGGGGTTGGAAGAGTGGCTGGTTAGGGTGGTTATGGCCATGTACGTGGGTGCTCGCACCCAGGTAAGAGTGAATGGAGTTTTGAGTGATGAGTTTCCCGTGAATGTTGGTGTGCATCAGGGGTCAGTTTTGAGTCCCTTGTTGTTTATCGTGGTGCTTGAAGCCCTCTCACGTGACTTCAGAGATGGACTCCCATGGGAGATGTTGTATGCTGATGATTTGGTGTTGATTGCTGAGAATGAAGAGGAGGCTGAGGAAAGATTTAAGAAGTGGAGAGATGGTATGGGGTACAAGAGCTTAAGGGTAAATGCAGATAAAACAAAAGTGACGATATCTTGGGTTGGTGGTGGTACAATCAGAGGAGAGGGAGAGTGGCCATGTGCAGTTTGCCACATGGGTGTGGGAAGTAATTCCATCTTGTGCAGTGTTTATGATAGATGGGTACACAAGAGATGTAGTGGTATTAGAGGTAGACTGCGAGATAATGCTGATTTCATGTGTGCAGTGTGTCGGGGAGAGCAGGTGGAGATTGTTAGGCGTGAGAGGGTTGAACTTGCAGGTGAGTCTCTTGAGTGTGTGGAGGAGTTTTGTTATCTGGGAGACATGTTATGTGCCGGAGGTGGGGCTGGAGTTAGCTCGGTTGCTGGAGTGAGATGTGGTTGGAAGAAGTTCAGGGAGCTGTTGCCTCTCCTGACATTGAGAGGACTCTCCTTACGTGCTAAGGGGTCTTTGTATGCAGCATGTGTTAGGAGTGTGATGCTGTATGGTAGTGAGACCTGGGCAGTAAAGGAAAAGGATATTCGCAGGTTTAAACGTACAGAAATGACAATGATTAGGTGGATGTGCAGTGCGTCCCTGCGTGCAAGGCCTGGGGGGGCTGGGTTTACAATAGATGAGTTGAGAGGTAGGATGGGACTGGAGTGTATTGGTGTTGTGATGAGGAGAGGTAGGCTGAGGTGGTTTGGACATGTGGAGAGGATGGGGGATGATAATTGGGTACAGAGGGTAAGAAGTGTTAATATTGGGGGAGGGGTTGGGAGGGGAAGACCGAGAAAGACATGGGACGAGGTCATTAAATGTGACTTAAGGGTTAAGGGACTGAATAGGAAGGCTGCCAGAGATCGAGCAGTGTGAAGAGCCGCCATTAGGTGACCAAGGCCGACACATGCAAGCATGTTGGAGCCTTCAAAAACGAAAATGAAAACGAATCTCTTGGTTGTGTGGAGAAGCTTTGTTATCTGAGGATATATGTGCTGGAGGTGGGGCTTTGTTAGCTTGGCAGGAAGGGTAAGCAGTGACTGGAAGAAGCTTGGGAACTTAGCTTGATAGGAAGGGTAAGGAGTGACTGGAAGAAGCTTGGGAATTGTTTTCTGAGAGAGCTCTCCCTCCATGCCAAGTGGTCCTTCTATGCACCATATGTTAAAAGTGGAATGCTGTACAGATGTAAGACCTGGGAAGTGAAAGAGGAGGATATTCACAGGCTCAAATGCAGAGATGAGAATGATTAGATAGATATGCAGTGTGTCCTTGAATGAGAGGCATGGGAGTTCAAGATTGCAAATGAAGAGTTCTGAAGAAGGACAGAGCATGAATTAGTGTTGTGATGAGAGGAGTTGACTGAGATAGTTTGGTCATGTCGAGAGGATGGAGAATGGTAACTGGGTGTGAAGGGTGGGAGGTGTGAATGATGTGGGCTGATTTCCGAGGTACTGTAAACTGAAAAATGCATCAGACAAAATCAGAGAGTGTGGCCTCAGGATTATGGGGCTAATGTGGGAAGCTGCTAAAGATCAAGCAGTGTGGACAGCCCTCAACTGGTAACTAAGGCCGACACATGCATGTATGTTAGAATTGCGTAAAGGTTGACCGCAGATCTGGAACAAGGTTATAGTGTGACCTCAGGGTTAAGGGACCGAACTGAGAGAGTTAACCACTACTCCCAATCCAACATGTATGCAACAGGTCAGTTCTAGAACTGTCTCACTCTGTCTGTACTTCCTACTGCCTATGACCTCCAGTCTTTCAATCACAATGTGTCCTGGCATCTTGAAATGACTGGTAGTTGAATTTGGCTCTCTATTATCTTGTTTTTGTTTTTTCTTGGATGGAACAATCTTGCAGGCTTCTGGCCTTTGGTTCCTTCTTCCTTGAATAAAAAAAAAACGGAGAGCCGCCGACACTACTTGGTGACCAAGGGCCAAAGCCAACACATACAAGCATGTTGAAGCCTTTGTAAACAGAGCAAGGCGAAGTGAGCTATAAACCTCTGTCGTATGTCTGCTTTACCTCTATGCAATAAGCTACAGTATGCCCTTAAAATGCATGTTTATAGCTGGAGTATGGAGAGGTTAGAGGAAGTTCAGGATGCTGCTGAATCTCCTTCCCCTGACATTGAGGGCTCTCCTTCCATGTTATGTGATCTTTGTAAGCAGCATGTGTTGGGGGTTTAAAGCTGTATGGTAGTGAGACCTGGGCAGCAAAGGAAGAGAATACTGATAGGCTCAAATATACAGAAATTACAATGAGTAGATGGATGTGTACTGCGTCCTTCAATGCGAGCCTGGAAGGGTTAGGCTTACAATTGATGAGCTGAGAGGAAGGATGGGACTGGAGTGTATTGCTGTTGTGATGAGGTGGGGAAGATTGAGCTGGTCTGGGCACATGGAGAGGATGGAGGATGACAACTGGGAGCAGAAAGTGAAAAAAGTGTAAATGCTGGAGGTAGGGCTGCAAAAGACACACCAAAAAAGACCTGGGATGAAGTCATAGTGTGTGACCTCTATGATAGGACTCTGAATAGGGAAGCTGCCAGAGATTCAACAGCATGGAGTCACCATTAGGTGACCAAAGCCAACACATGCAAGCATGCTGGAGCTTTTATAAACGATACAGTACAATACAATAACAATTTGTAGTCTACAGGTACAGTACTTTGAGTTACTGAGGGTATTAGGTAGGTAACTTGGGTCTCTCATGATGAGTTTCTTTCCACTTATTTCTTGCCTAAAACCTTTTTAATGTCACTGTCTCATGTCTGCTTTACATCTATATAGCATGCCATGCCAATACGAAGCATATCTGCCCTCTAGTTAGTGTCAGAGAAGGTCTAATTAGTTGTCAGTCAACACATCACTATTATAATGGGTTTCGAATCTCCCACTGTGCAGAACCTTCGGTTAGCACTTTACCCACACGTTTCGAACAGTCACTGAATGTGGATAATGACTAGTCGTTATAAACTACTGATAAAAAGCCAATTGGACAGTTACCATACTTACAAAGATGATGCTATGTTTGGTGAATATCAAGAATTTAAATGTAGTAAATGGAAGGATATTTGTATGGTAACCCTTTGAGTAAGGATGTCTTCTTTGGTTTATCAATATTGCTCCCAGACAATCAACTCAACTTGGGAAAGGCCTTTCATACTGTAAGGGTCTACTATGGCTACATCAAACAACTCCCCAAAAGTCTTATCAGCTTTAAAAAAAGTCAAGAATAACGCTGCAATGTTACAAAGCAACGGTGGTTGAACAGCAGTAGTAGTAATAGTTGTACCTTAGGCAGTTTGGCCGAACAGCCCGGAGTCCCTAAGGAAAACCATGGCTGAGACCATGCTTTCCCACAGAGCTCTCAAGGAGTGTATGTTGCATTGCTGGCATAGGTGGTTGTGTGCAATGCAGTCTTCCATGATGTGCTTAATAGTATGAGGTGCTGCGTTACATCCTGGACAGGCGTCAGCGACGGAGTCATCCAGCCTCTTCTGATAACTTAAAAGGGCTGGATGATGCCCACATCTCAGCCTGGCCAGGTGGACCCTGTCTTGACAAGGGAGATAGGATTCAGAAGGATGGATATCAGGAGGCCAAGCATGCAGCTGTGTTTTGTCTTTAAGTGACCAAATGGAACGGCGAGTGATTTGAGTATGAATATGCTTCTGGAAGCTGGTCTGAGGCAGGCAGGGGGGAAGAGATGATAATATCTGTGTACGATATCATGTGCTGGGTGTTGTTTTGATGTNAATGGAACGGCGAGTGATTTGAGTATGAATATGCTTCTGGAAGCTGGTCTGAGGTGGTGGTGGTGGTGGTGGTGGTGGTGGTGGTGGTGGTGGTGGTGGTGGTGGTGGTGGTGGTGGTGGTGGTGGTGGTGGTGGTTGGGAAGGGGGGGATGACAGTATTTGCGTATGGTATCATGTGCTGGGTGCTGTTTTGATGTTCCTTGGTGTGTGTGGATGTGCTGCCATGTAGTGTACGGGGCCCGAGAACCTGGTTGAATAGCAATTGGAGGTTGTGGGAAAAAGACTGTGTGCTCTGAGCCACAAAATAAGTCTACTGCTTTTACGTGAAATATTTGTTTACATAACCACTTCATTAACATTATAAGCTCTCATTCACAGCCCAAAGGTGAATTCTAATCACTAAGAATTAATTCATATGTGAACCTTAAAGACTGCAGGAATTCAGCCACTTCAACTGCACACTCCTAAGGATCTCTTGTAGTGGTAATGCCATGCTAAGTACAATTATTAGCCCCTACACCGCAGGGTTGTAGGAGGCACGCTGGGCCCTTCCAGCGGAGATATTCATGCTCCAACTGACTTTTTTTTAATATTTGCCAAAAATCAGTTATTAGTCGTAGAATATTATAATCACATATGCATATGGCACATACCTTCAGCTTTCTCCTGGGATGTTTTTTTAGCACTCATTGACTACCGTAGGACTTGTAAAGACTTCTGAAGTTGGGTAACTAAGTCTCCACTTTACACTTTCCGACATCCCCTAATCTGAATACCACTGCCAAATATTATCACTAGAAACACTATTCAATGATTTCCAAGTAGTATGGAATCCATACTCAAAAAAAAAAAAAAAAAACTGTCAAAGCAATGTAAAATACTAGCGCGTACAAGCCTCCCACTCACGCTAATTCGCCACTGGAATTCTGTCATTTCTTACTCATATACACACTCACACTTTATTATTTCTAGTACTTTATTACACTTATATATATCTACAGTCCTTTACCGCTTCTCACACGATGTTTAGTAGGGGTAGATGTCACAGGGCCTTTTATAATAGGCGCAAAAGCGGCAGAAATGGAGGAGCGTCATTTCACTGTGAAGGACGAGAACGAACTGACTGTATCTCGGTAGCCAAGAGTTGAAAATGTCAGCTGCTAATGTATATGCTAAGAAATAAGTCGTAAGAAATCTAGACAATACATAATAAATTAGGTAGTTCCAGGTGAATATAAATATCACTCAGGATTCTCCCTTCCTTTCTTATATACATTTACAGTGAAAGCTCGATTATCCAGGCTCGGATTATCCAGCCTTCGGTATATCCGGGCCGTGACTGAATGGTTCAATGGTACAGTAATACATAGAATTATTCGTATGATAGCTCCAGTTTAAACACGAAGCATCTGGTTGCTAGCAAGTGAGACACGGGTAAACCAGAGTGAGTCTGTCCCCCCCACCCACACCTCCAGCTCACAACTCGATCACATGGGCAGCAAGGTGGAGTTTGGTTAGGCGACTGATAACCTAACCTAGCCAAACATTGCTCTTAACTACCTAATAATTTAACCTATCCTAACCTAGGCTCCAGTTGGAGAATTGGGAAACGAAATCCACTTCTTATTAAGTTGAATAAATTTCTTCCATTATGCCGGAAACAGTCATAGGTACGGCCTAAAGAATGTGATGATAATGATAAAGGAGGAAATCTTTCAACAAGAGAAGGTAATTATTAAAAAAAATTCAAAGTAGAAAAATCCAGAAAACAAACTAGAGGAATATGAATTGAACTGGTAAAGTCTTTAAGGTGTATGCTTAGACGAAAATTTATGGGTTTCACAATTTTAGGGGACGAAATGGAACAGAAATGTTTGCAAATCAGAAAAAAATTATTCTACCATCTCACGTTTTCTAAGTTAGCATTCAGTTTCACACTCTTCGTTAGATATCGCGCTTCCCATGTCAGACTGGCAGAACATATAGTTATTTCTGTCTCTTTTAGTTAAGTGTACATTATGTTCGTTCTTAAGTGTATGTGTGAAAGAGAGAGTATTGATGTAAACAATAATGTATTCCATTAACCCCTTCATAGCTGTCAGCCTTGAACAATGCTTTACTGTACCAGTGTCAGTGACGGTGAGTTAAGAGCTGTAAAAAACTGCAAGCAATTATGGGAAGGGATCGATGGTCACTGGTATATTTACACAACCCTACTCTACTGTCCCAAGCAGCCAGGCGGTCACTTCCTCTCAGATGTCTTCGCCAATATGTTTAAATGCTAATGTAACATGCCCCTTAATTTTAAGTAAGTTTCTTCCATTATGCCGAAAACAATAGTAGGTAAAGCTTAAGGAACGTTATGATATTAAGAGAGGAAATCTTTCTGCGAAAGAAAGGTAATTTACCACCCTCAAAATAGGCAGAAAAATACAGAAAACAAACTAGAGGAATATAAATTGACTTGGCAAGGTCGTTAGGCTGTATGCTTACACGAAAATTTATAGGTTTCACAATTTAAGGGGACGAAATGGAGCAAAATGTTTACTAACCGGGGGGTGGGGGGTGGGGGGGGAGAGAAACTTTTGTCTCAAGTCATCTCGTAAGATTGCATCCCACATTCTTTGTTCAATGTCGCAGTTCCCAACACATTTCGGACCGACAGAGCATACAGTTATTTCTGCTCATTACAGGTCAGTGCACATACTGCTCATTCTTTGTTCATTGTTATGTCTATGTGTGAGACAGTATTGATACAAATAATTATGTATTTCCATTAACACCTTCATAGCTGCCATCCACAAACAATGCATTACTGTACCAGTGTCAATGAAGTTGAGTTAGGGAGCTGTAAAATCTGCGAACAATTATGGGAAGGGAACAAAGGTCACTGGTATGGTTACACAAACCTGCTGTACCATCCCAAACAGCCAGGAGGTCAATTCATCCCAGATGTTTTCGTCGATATGTTTAAATGCTAATGTAACATGCGCTCTAATTTTATTCTTTCACAATTCATAGCAAATCACACACACACACACACACACACACACAGACACACACACACACACACACACACACACACACACACACACACACACAAAAAGTGCACCAGTCAAGTCTTACCACATCTGTAAGAAAAAGAAACTGATTTTAGAACTTAGAAAAAATGGTTCCAAGGCCTGCCACGGGAGCATGCAAATTTCTGAACTCACTGCCACTGGGGGGGCTAAACATATGCTTTACTGTAAGCAATAAAAGTACCTTACCAAATCAGTTCATCCTGATATTCTGTTATGTTTTTCTGATTATTTCTGGGTTGGCAAATAAACATCTCTTGTTAATTCTGTTTCCCCATTGTTTTTAGCTGTTCTGAGGGTGTGAACACTCATGTTGTTAGTTAACGTAAAGGCGGAAGGTACTGTTCTGATCTCATTGTTTAACCAAACCTGGCCTAACTTAGCTTAACTGCACCTAATAATTTAACCTAACTTAATCTCCAGTTTGGAAGTTGGGAAACGAAATCATACTTGAATATGCTGAGTTTCTTCCATTGCGCTGTAAACAATCGTAGGTACAGCTTCAGGAACGTGACGATAATAACAGGGAGGAAATTTTTTAGCAAGATAAAGAAATGCACCAAGCTGAAACTAGAAAAATACAGAAACATGCAGGATGCAAATGCAAAGATTTAGTAAGGTCTTTCTACTACGTTAAGTGTACATTTACCGGTAAATAAATAATTCTAACAGTACTTTTTTTTGTTTCCGCCGGATTAATCGTGATTTCGGACAATTCAGTCACCCCTTCACACCATATAGCCCGGACACTCGGGCTATCTCTGTATATTACAAGAGTAGCTCATACAGCATATTTCACGGGGAACAAAAGCAGGGGAATTTAGCGAATGAGTACAGGTTGGATGTTGCCAAGTGATAATTAGCCAATTCCAGGTGTATGGCACTATAAATTACCTTATTTTATATATATTTATATATATATTATTTTGTATAAGAATAGGGCATAGGGCTCATTTCAATGGATGAAAACAGTGGAAAAATCCGGGGAAGATTTACTTAGCGCAGAGCGGCTGAGCAGACAACACGAGAGGGTAATGGAGGGCAGGTAGGGAGGGGAGTCTAGAATGGGGGAAAATGGCTAAACTGTCAACAATGGATGGGAGTACTGATGATATTAGCAGCTCTGACTACTGTTGGACATTGGCAGTGCTGATAGATGATACAAGTCACCACCTGAAAGCCCGGGCGCATTAAAAATTACACAGAGTCACTCAAGTGTCGCCCTGCCGTATGATCCACTGCACCCGACCGTCACGAAAGTGACGGCCCGCGGTTAAGGGGTTAAGAACTATACAAGGGTATTGGCAGCTACAATACTGCTGCAATTTTCTTTACAAACAAGAATAAAGGATCAAAATATACTGGAGTGTGAAAACTGACCTGTATAGCATCATAGGGTATGGTTCTAGTCCGTCCTTCTAGAGCTTCCTCCAACGTATAAAGGTTGACTTGAGCCAGCCACTTCATCGCCACCTTAAAAACTCTGTCTCGTCCTTCTCCCGGTAATGTTACCTGAACAAAAAGAAACAGAGTAAGCAGGACCAAAAACTTACACTGAATGTAATCTGCAAACATTCATTAACAGTAAACTTGAGTTAACAAAACAGAACCTACAATAAACAACCAAAACAATC